>JAJIBD010013382.1:0-33473 GCA_021461705.1 Cryptotis parvus | reverse complement strand
CATTCACGGTCTAAGTCAACCAGCTTTTGTTGCTCTTGGCTAATGTTTGGTATTAGAATGTTTTAGAGCTTGACACAGATATTTTAAAATATGATTATATGCAAAATCTTCTATGACAGCCAGATTCATTTCAGGAGGATTTAAAATATTCTACAAAACAATCTCTACCACTACTTTCTAATTTATTTGGAGAAATTATAACTCTTATTATAATAATAGAAGCAACATGACCAAAACATCCTATTTTATACTAAAGAGTGCAGGTATATTTCCTTGAAAATGTTATAAATATAAGAATATATCATAAACTAGTTGATAAATCAAAATTGCTTAAATTCAAGTTTAGGATATGATGACCAAGAAAATAACATTGATGCAACAAAGGATTGTCAAGTGTTGATTGAAAACCTTTTCTAAGCATTTTTATATCCCAAAGGATTTTGAAAGTATGGAATGTAGTAAGATAAAGAATAGAAATATTTTTCTATTTTATAAGAAATTTGGCTTAATTTTTGCAGTTTAACCCTTTTAATTCCCATTTCCTTGAATAGTCTGTTTATTCAATACACACTTACAGGTATTCTCTTTGATTATATTATCAAGAGAGGTATTTTCAGTAGCATATAGGCATTTGGTGGGCCAGGGCTAAAACCCCCCTTCCCTCCCAGGCACCTCATAATCAGCTGGGCACAGGGAGAGCGAGTAGTGGCTCTCCCCATGTATGTGAGTCTCTGGTCAGCCATACCTGGGCTGTATCATATCCTCCCCAGTTCGTCAGAGCTCCACCTAGCAGAAGAGCTGATCACAAGTCTGGCTTGCCAGAGTCCCACCCTACATAAGTCTTTTTCAAACCCAGCCTAGGGAATGCCTGATCCAGAAACTCACATGCATGGGGCGGGGCAGAGCTGCTACCTGCTCTCCCTGTGCCCAGCTAATCACGAGGCACCCGGGGAGGGAAGGCGGGTTCTAGCCCTGGCCAGCCATCCCAGCAGAGCCTCACAAGAAGCCAGAGGACACCATGAGGGCCACCATTTCCCACACCTGGACTCCCCAGTTCATCAGAGCTCCACCCAGCAGAAGAGCTGATCACAAGCCCAGCTCACGCAACACTTTGGGCCACATGGTTCATCAATAAATGCACTAGATGAGAGGCGACTACAAGAATATCACACCCACATGGCAGAGCCTGGCAAGCTACCTGTGTTGTATTTGACATGCCAAATACCAGTAACAATTATTGACCTCATTCCTATGACCTGATGGAAAGGTTGAGGCTTTTAATGTTCTTGGAGTGAGCAGATGCCCTTGGGCTACACTAGCATGTGACAGGATGTATGGAGATGTTACTGGTGCCCCTTGAGCAAATTGATGAACAATAGGAAGACAAGTGATACTAGTGATACAAGTGATATAGGCGTTTAGATTTAAATGAATTTAGAGGAGTTTAGATTTAAATAAATTTAACATATAATGAGCTGTAAGTGAAAAGAAACAATTAAAGTTTTTTAATATTTATGGATTTGAATAGACATAAATCTTCAATCCCATGTCAACTATTGTTTCATGTGCAAATGCAAAAAATTATGCAAAGCATACGTTTAAGGTAAGCCTACAAAGAGTCAACCACAGAAAGAGAAAAGTATTTGAATGTATAGTATATTTTAAAAAAGTCAATAAACGGTACTACCTTCTGATAACAGTTACTTTTAAATATTCTTTAGCAAATACCAGCAGAACTGGAGTGTATATTAAAATGTTTTTTGTTATTTATCATGGTCCGTAAAGGTTTTTGCACATGTCTGAATGTCTACCATATCAATTTTGTATCAGATTGACTCTTAATAATTAACATTTTCTTTTATTTCTATGACCTAGTTCCTTTTATTGATCTACATATCTTGGTTTTCTTATCATGCACTGAAAATGAAAATAAAAATACTTCCTAATGCTGCTTTCTTGCTTTTCTGTCTAAGTGAAACACCTTTAAAGACCATTTAAACAAACTATAAAAATAGAAGTTTGCAAATATAGCACTTTAGGAATTGTAGAAGTCAGTTAATTAAGGTTTATTGCAAAGATTCCTAATTATGAGTCATAGTCTTCAATCTATAATAATCTTATTTATCCAACTAGAATCAGGATAATCAAGGAATGCTTCACTTCTAACTACAGCTAAGTGGTTCTAAGTATACTGGAATTTCTTTACATTAGTTTAATTGTAAGTGCATAGCAAACAATTAGTGAAGGGTTAAATTAACATATACTCTTAAATTTCTTATATATTAAAAAGATGTATTTATATGATAAATTACATGAAACTAAAGAGAGAGTCATGCATTTTTTTTTCTTTTTTGGGTACACCAGCAATGCTCAGGAGTCATTCCTGGTTCTGTACTCAAGAATCACTCCTGGCGGTGCTCGGGGACCACATGGGATGCCGGGATTGAACCTGGTCGGCCACATGCAAGGCAAATGCCATACCCACAGTGCTATCACTCCGACCCCGCCATTTTTTCCCAGTGATCAGGGAGCCTGGGGTCATTCCATTTGATTTTGACCAAGGTGCTCAGAAGTTTAGTGTGATAGTCTAAGGATACAGTGGTACTCCTCAAGACTAAACCAAGTAATGACCATGTAGTGCTAGAGATCAAAAGAGGGACGATCACATGCCAAACATCAATCTCAATTCCTATCAATTGAGAACTCAAACTTGCTCTTTATGCTCCTCATTATGGAGATAGTTAACTGGACATTAGCATGTATTTTTTGGTCTCTAATTCTTCATTTCCTTACTCATAGAAAATCTTATGTGCTTTCTTTTTTTTGGGTAGAGGGTTGTGTTTTGTTTTTGGGCCACACTCTGAAGTTCTCTGGGATAATTCCTGGTTCTGCACTCAGAAAGCGCTTCTGTTAAGTTTTGGGAAATCATATGGGATACTGGGGATCAAATCCAGATAAGCAGCATGCAAGACAAAAAACTCTACTTATGTACTTTCACTATGGTCCCACAAATTTCTTATGAACAGCATTAGTTTTTGAGTGATTTTATTTTATTCTAGTTTTGGACTTGATAATAAATCAACATTTCTGAAAAGTTATAATTCCCTAAGTCATCTATTTCACACATTTCTCAAGTTCTTAGGCAAATCTTCATTTGGTTCCATCTAAATTCCTCCTACAATATACCAACTTTTTTGGGGAGGTGTGGGGTGAGTGGGACACCTGGCCCTGATCAGGGATTACTCCTGGCTCCATATTTAGGAATCATTGCTGGTGGACTTAGGACTCAGGGTGCTGGGAAGTGAACCTGGGTCTAATGCATGCAGAGCAAATGCCCTATCAGCTGTACAATCTCTCTAGCCAAGACTATTTCAATGTGTTAAGTGTCCTTGATACATTAACCATCGGTGCCTGATCTCTCAGTTAGGCTCAGTGTTTGCCTGATTTCTGCTACTCAGAAAATGGTTCCTTCTTCCATTGTCATTTTGCTTTGTCACATGATACTCATTACTTGAAGCAGCATTTGACTGAAATGTTTACTTAGGATAACCAATTTCTATCCTTCCAATCTGAAAATATAGGCTTTTAAAGTCCTTTCTGTTTTCTCACTGGTGGTATTTACCATAGTACTGACTACATACGTTATTGGTCAGGTTTTCATTATCTCCTTGATGTTGTAGAATAAGGTTCACAGAACCACTCATTACTGTGCATGTGGTGAACAATGAGTAGCACACATAGCTATATTATTTCTTATAGAACCAATGATTTATAATACAGATACAATTAAAAAAATCATTTCCTTGATCCCCTCAGTCCAATAAATTTGTAATGTTTTATTAGAAAATCAAGTAGTCTAAGGGAAATCTCCAAATATTTCCAGTGGGATGATGGGAAATCCCCCAACATGCAATAGTAAAACTTCTATATTTTGTAGGCAGGAATACACTGATGACAGCTGAAAATGTGAATCTGGTACACTCTAGTTTCAATAAGCATTTTAGTTTTTATTTCATACCAAGATGCCATACTTTTTCATGACCAAGATATAAAAATTTAACTGATGCTTACATGATCTTATAATATTACTCCTACATTTTTACTGCGTTATATTTTTAAACATCTGATTCTAACTAAGGCACAAGGAGTAATAGAGTCTTGTCTCAAAAATTTTTGACATGAAGATTATTTGTTATATTAGTCAATTTATAAAGACTCATATCTAATGAAGACTTGTTATAATATTTTACTATATATACTTAAGGCAGTCATTTAATTCAAAACCTTTCTATACTTATATAGTTTAGATGTAGTCTGTGATTTATTGCTATTATATCTAAAATAAAAGCTTAATTGAATAATTGTTTCCTAATATTCTCCAATGAAGATAAGCTTGTTAGGAAATGTCTCTTAATAAATTCGATAATTTAGTAATATTTTAAATAATTTAATGATAATATTTCCCATAAAATATCCTCAATATATGATATTGTGTGTATACTGTCCCTTCTTTGTCTATATAGCAATGCATTTAAACAAAATAACTTATCTTGAAACTGAGAAACAGGACAGGGATGTAGGTCAGTGATAAAGCAATATGCCTGGCATACATGAGGCCCTAGTCTAAATTTTAAGCCCAGCAAAAATTAAAGCCAACTAACCTAAAATCAACTGAGAAACGATTTCTATTTTGTCATTATGCTTAATTGAAAAATATATTAAGCAATTGTTGGGCTCTGAGCTGCTAGCCTTAGAGTCCAGCATTTTCCCACCACAAGACCATAAGGGCTTAAAATCAACTGAGAAACAATTTCTATTTTGTCATTATGCTTAATTGAAAAATATATTAAGCAATTGTTGGGCTCTGAGCTGCTAGCCTTAGGAGTCCAGCATTTTCCCACCACAAGACCATAAGGGCAGGACCCAGAAATGGGCTCTGCCCATAAGGTTACACCCAAAACATCTGTGCTTATCCGAGCTATGGTGAGGCAGAATGTGCCTGGTCTTCTGACCTCTGATCACAGGGATATGTAAATCAATGATTGTTACCTTGCAAATGTTACCTTGCAAATGCTAAATCTGTGATTGTCATTTGCTCAGCTGTTACAATGGCCCAGGAGTTTGCAAATGCCCTTTGATGTGAGCTTGTACCCCCTCTGCCCAAATATTGTGTAAAAGACTTAAACTGTGTCCAGTAAATAGAGTGCTGCTACCCAGAACGCCCCACTGCATGGGTGTCTGTCTTCCTTCCTTCCTTCCTTCCTTCCTTCCTTCCTTCCTTCCCTTCCTTCCTTCCTTCCTTCCTTCCTTCCTTCCTTCCTTCCTTCCTTCCTTCTTCCTTCCTTCCTTCCTTCCTTTCCTTCCTCCCTCCCTCCCTCCTCCCCTCCCCTCCCTCCCTGCCTCCCTCCCTCCCTTCCTTCCTCCCTCCCTCCCTCTCCCTCCCTCCCTCCCCTCTCCCTCCCTTCCTCCCTTCCTTCCTTCCTTCCTTCCTTCCTGCCTGCCTGCCTGCCCCTGCCTGCCTGCCTGCCTCCTCCCTCCTGCCTGCCTGCCTGCCTTCCCCTTCCTTCCTTCCTGCCTGCCTGCCTGCAGCCTTCCTTCCTGCCTTCATGCCTTCCTGCCTTTCTCTCTCTCTTTCCTTCCTTCCTTCCTTCCTTCCTTCCTTCCTTCCTTCCTTCCTTCCTTCCTTCCTTCCTGCCTGCCTTCCTTCCTTCCTTCCTTCCTGCCTTCCTGCCTTTCTCTCTCTCCTTCCTTCCTTCCTTCCTTCCTTCTTTCCTTCCTTCCTTCCTTCCTTCCTTCCTTCCTTCCTTCCTTCCTTCCCTTCCTTCCTTCCTTCCTTCCTTCCTTCCTTCCTTCCTTCCTTCCTTCCTTCCTTCCTTCCTCCTTCCTTCCTTTGTTCCTCTTCCTTCCCTCCCTCCCTCCCCTCCCTCCCTCCCTCCCTCCTTCCTTCCTTTCTTTCTTTCCTTTCTCAGCAGTAGCAGCGGCAAGGCAGAGTTTCTCCCAAGTCCATCCCTCTCCGTTTTCTGCTGTGATAAAGTCCGGCAAGATCTAGGTCTTCCTCATTTGTGCGGGGGACTGCTAGCCAGGGCTCCCGATAAATAATCTTCTAAGTTTACACTAAAATGTTGTTGCGTGCATGCAGAAGACTTTTCGAATAGATTTTATATACATTTTATGCAATGTAATACACCATTTTTATCCCTAAACTTATTTATATATTAACATCATTAAGAAATTTCTAACATATCATCTTTAAACAAGTAGCTGACAGAAAATTAAAGAAGCCTTAGAATTCATCTGTTAATGCAAAGAACAGAATATTCTAATAAGTTTTATCATCAAGATTAAATTGAAGATAAGTTTGAGCCTGAGCAAGCAAACTATAGTAGGTACAGAGTTTGCCTTGCCTGTGGCTGATCCAGTTTCATGATACAATACCACATAAAATCCCAAAAGCCTTGCCAGGAGTGACACTAAGGCACAAAGCCAGGAGTAAGTCCTGAGCACTGCTTAATATGGACCCCAAAATAAACATAAAAATAAACTTGTGTAACAAAAATTGATACTATGGTAATGAAGAAATAAAATATGTATTTCCCTTTGAGCAGCATAAAGTGAGTTCTATGATAATGAACTATTTTCCAAATGAAAGGGAAAGCTACACAGTAAATTCAAAGATGATCAAACGGTACTTTTTGTTTTTCCATTATTTAATTGATCCAACTCAGTGACTCTCAGCAAAGTGAATTTATATATAATAGCTCAAATAATGTAATCATTCAAGTTTCAAATATATTTTAGAAGAATACTAAATTTTTCCTCATGCTCATTTCACAGATTTAGTATGTCATATTTTCAATCATTTTAGATATTCAGAAATTTAAAAAATTACAGTCATGACATACATGTCCTTCACCCAGTCTTACATAATACAGTACATTGAAAGCTGAAGATCCACGGAATCCTTGTGTGTGTATGTTTGCAGTTCTGTGTCAGTCATCATAGATGAGTGCTACATTGTACCACCACAACACAACTTTTTTATTATCGCTATGAGGCTCCTTCCTATAGCCCTTTCACAAGTGAATCCCTCTTTTGCTTCCCAAACCCCTAACCTCTGACAATCACTAATCTATTCTCCATTTCAGAATTTTTTAAAGCCACTTAAGGTAACAGATGTCATATTACTAGACTTTAATACTGTATTATATTGTCCTATTTGGGATTAGAACTCAGAACCTACAGAAGAAAGACCAAGTAAAGATGAGAAAGAAATGAGAAACAAGGACAAGGCTTTTCAATGCAGGCAGCCTCACAAGATTAATGTGCCAAGATTCAGGAAAGTTGGGCTTCTAGAACTGCACAAAAATTGTTTAAACAAATTGTCTGTTGTTTAAGTGACTTAGCCTGTGGTATTGTTACAGCTGACCTAGCAAACGAATATGGTTCATAAGAATAGTTTTATCATTATATATTTGTTCAGAAATAATACTTCTATAAAACAATGACTTATGTATCCACTTAATGTACTAATGTTTTTTTAAAGATAGTCCTTAAAACCGCTGAAGATTACCTTGCATAGTACACTGCAATGATAGTTATGCTAAAAGAAATAAATAACATATATATGCATTCATGTTATAGGCATGACAAAATCATAGGAGTGTTAACATTTGTATTGCAATAGCTAAAAGCACCTATACTTTAAAAATGGCATTTAAGTTACTTTTTAAAAATAAGTTACTTCTAAATATTAACAGGTGGGCACATTTCCATATATTTTTGCCATTGCTCTTCAGAGAAGATAATAATTAATGTTCTGGCTACAATATTTTTAGGAGTTCTACTTAATAGAAATTCTCAATTGCTATATTTGACTTGGCAAAGAGGATTTAATTTAGTTAGCAACATATTATTTGTATCTGAAGTATAGAATTATATCAAAATCAAATGCATAAACATTAGAGAGATGCCTTAAGTCAAGCTAACTTAGCAAAAAGAAATAATATAAAAATGCCTTTCTGTACCCTGGGATACAACACTAACAGAGAAGAGAAAAATCACATCTGCGATAAAGGAGTGTGCGAATTGCAGCACAGTGACTGTAGGCCCACAGAGATGTTATGCATCAAAAGAGAATGATGTATCTGCTTTGAGAGAAACAGAAATGGAACTTACCATCTTGATCCGTGGTCACTGTAATAGCTGTGAATGGCTTGGGAGAAAAACTCAACTCAGAAACTCCATTCATGGCTTCTATTTCAAAGGTGTAATTCACGTGAGACACAAAGTCAAGCACGATCACAGAACTGTTGATTAGGCCAGAATGTCTTGGGATGAAGCGAAGGCCTCCACCACAGTCCTCACACTGGCTAGCGTCGAGGCCACATTTCTTACAGATTACACTGTATGTGAGATCTTTTCTCCCTCCTGTGTCACTTGGTGGGCTCCATTCCAAAATAAGGGCTGTTTCATTGATGTTAAAAACCACATTCCTAGGAGCCGAAGGTGGCCCTAGAGAAAAGCAGTTACAAAACAAATGTACATGACTAGGACAGTGAATTATGGTGCTTACTTGAAAACTTCACTGATAAAGAACTATTAGTCTTTATTATTATTTGAAATATTATTTTAACGGGAAGTACAAGAATATAATGTTAAAGATATCTGATAAAGTCTTTTATAAAAGAACTCTTTAAAAATTATAGTGGTTATAACTTTTTGGTCGATTAACTGCAGAATGTACTATCAAAAGCTGTAAAAACTAAAACATAAGTACAATTTTTTAAATGTTATAAATAAAGACACATAATAAACAAACATTTGTTTCAATTATGTGATGTTTTAAATCATGATTTGATAATTATATTACCATTACAGAAATATGAAAAAGCACAGAAACCAAACATAGGGTGTACAGCCTTTTCCTGCTATTTGACATGTATAAATTTAGGTATAGCTACAATTCCAATTCACTACTTTTAATGATTCCTAAGGATATGCTGTCATAGACTGAGGAAACATATGACCACAAATGAAGGTAAACAGAGCTTGGAAGAAGGAAAGGGAAAGTGAAGTTGGAGGGAGCACCAAGGCTTTACTAAAAGCATGCCAATTTCATGGGATGAAAGTGGTATATTCAAGACATACACACTTTATTTAGATTAAATTTCACAACTGGCGTGTTCTTAAAAGATGATAAAGCAATCACTCATTTTTTTATTTCTCTTATTTATAACAAAGACTACATTACATATATTTATTCTATGAATATTCAAGTTGAGGATCTTCCCTCATTCTTCTTTCTACATTTGGGGGGTATATCACACTGCATATACTTCTATCCTTTAATTATGAAGTGTCAAAGGATCCTCTCTGGTAAAAAAAAACCTATGCTTTTAATAGATTTTCAAAAAATATCTTACTGCATATATCAGGAGAGCCATCCATGCCATATTCCAATACACTTATTTTTAAGAAATCTAAGAAAATTCTATAAATTTCTGCTACCATTAAATTTTGTTTAAAAGGTAGGAAGCATAATTATATCTAAAGGAACCAATGTATTTTTCAGAAGATAATATTGGATTTCAGGATACACCCATTCATTAAATTAAAGCATCATTTTTAGTGACTACTAATTATGTCAGCCAATCTTAGGTATTTCTTAGCAAAAAGATTAATATAATTCATATTATAATAAGTATATTTATGGGACTCAAAATAAAAGAGATTAAAAAGAAAATAACATGGGAACAATCTGTGAATGATTCCAAGAAAGTTTCCTGGAGATGTAGAGGGAAAAATTCATGGTTAAGAAAATGAGGGATAGAATTATAGAAAGATCTGAAAATGAAGATGAAACTGACAGAAATGTTCTATGGCTAGAATTCAAAAGGGAGAAGTAACAAGTGAATCTTTTGTTTATGGGGGTCTTGGAGGTCATACCTAGTTGTGTCATACCATGGTATGAGGAGCAAACACTGGAGTTTTGAAAAACAAAATTAAGAGACAATATTTAATGCCTGTAGAGTGTCTCTAATCTGCATGAAGTGAGTTTTAAGGAATAAAAAGGACCAGGAAAAAAAAGAAGCACCAGGAAATAGTAAGACTTTTAATATCACCAATAGTCTGGATATATTCCATTTACCACAGGAAAAGACATATTCTATTTAGGAAATAAAGGACTTTAAAAAGAGAATTATATGGGAAACAGATGTTGGTGAGGACATAGATAAGATGGGGATTTTTGCCCATTTTTGGATGTTAGTTGTAACTGTCACTTTGGAAAGTAGCATGGAAGTTCCTTTCAAGCAATTAGGAAAGTAATTACCACAGCATACTCTTTCTGGGCAAATATCTCAAAGAATCTATGTCAATGAATCAAAGACATGTCAATACAGGACCAGAGCAGCAGTGTTATTCACAGTAACCTCAAGTTGAAGTAATCCGAGTATCTAGCAATTGATGAAGGAATAACGATAATGTAGTTCATTCATGCAATGGAAATCATTCAGCATTAAAATGAATTCTGATAAATTCTGATAAATTCTACTATAACATGGATGAACCAAGAGAAGCTACATGACATAAAGCTGAACATAAGGAAAATACTGTAAATAATGTGTGATCCACTTATATAAGATCTGAGCATTATCCTTACAGATAGAAAGTAAAATGCTGATCACAGGTATTGGGTAGAGAAGAATAAGAAGAACTTACTTAATGGAAATAGCATTTTAATTTTAAGAAAGGGAGAGTTAGGGTATTGGTAGTACAACAATGTGAATGTCCTTTAGGCAGCTTAATTGGGAACTCAAAAATAGGTTAAGGGCCAAGGATTAAGTAAATGGTAGAGCTGTTGCATGTGTGAAGCCTAGGGTTCAATACCTGATACCAAATAAAAACTGACAACTAAAAAAATAAAACGAAAGAGAAAAATAATTGGTAGGTCTTGTTACATGGATTTCCAAACACTTGCCTTGCACGCAGTTGACACTGATTCAATCCCAGCATCTCCTATGGTCTCCTGAGTACTGTTAGGAGTGCCTCTTAAGCAGAGCAGTGAGTAAGCAGCACAGAATGTGCTCAGCAATATCTTTCCAAAATGTTTTCTTTATCCATATTTCAATTGAATTTGCTTTAAACTATGTGGAAAAAATATACTCTGGCAACAATTTGGAAATGATCTCAATGAATATAGGGGCTTAGCAGTGAGAGCACTTCAATAGTTATATAAAGCTAATTTACTGGGTATGAGAAATTAGAAAAAGTATTAAATAGTTTGGTTTCTTGCTGGCAGTATCTATTATCAGTAACTTGATGAGCAGGAATTCAGCCACATAAATGTATATCATCTAATGCTAGACCTAGAATGAGACAGTTTTCCCACAGGATTGGAGCATACCTTGCTTGATGGTATTACATATTGTAGAGTCACAGAAACATCTGCCTTCAGAAAGAAAATTATGGAAGGAATTATGATCTAGGGAGCAGGAATGGAGGGTTTCTACCTCCAACCTACTTGTGTGCCCGAGAGATAAAAATTATTAACATTATCATAATAATGTCTTCATACAAAATGATATATTCATATTGTTGCTCTATTCTCTTACTTAAAATGGAAAACATGAGTTATTCATTTATAGTTCCATGAGTAGGAAGAGTATTATCAATTACGTTATGGGTGTTTGCAAGTATATGTCTCTCTGCCTGGAGATACTTTAAAAAAAGGCAGACACCCTTCTTACTCAAGAGCCCTCATACCAATTTGCATGACGATTAAATAGCTTTTTAATTGCTGTTAAATTATGCCAGCTAAACTGTGATTTCATGCAAATATTAAGCTGTAATGACATGCAGTGAATCATTTACTAAGATTTAGAACTTGGAACAAAGAGAAACAATTAATTCTAATCCTCAGATTCAACTAAATTATGTGTCACTGGGCTTTTATGAATGTGGCCTGATTGCTTTGTTATCATTTATAAATTATACAAAGATTATGTGACACATTGAGAAAAAAAAGAAAAAGAAGGAAAATAAAAAACGCTTTGCAGCAAAATCCCTTTCTGAGACACTGGTTTAGAAAACTCTCTGGAATTTTCTTATGTTGATTTTTTTTCTTTAAAGGAAACATGTAATTCATATAGAAGAAAAGCAATCTCACACTTCACCCTCTGGACTGACTTCAGAGAAAAGGGCAATTACTCTGATTTGTAACTTGCTGTTTTACAAGCCATCATATAATAGTTCTTGTAAAAGCTACAATTTCATTTCTACTAGTTTTTTTTTCAACTGGCTATCTGAAAATACATTTTCAGTCTTTCTTTTCCCTTTGTTTTAGTTTGGAATTAAATTACTCTGATATAATAAAGCAGGAGTGTGGCAATAGTAGATAGGTGAGAAGTTTGCCACTGTGCTGGTTCTTTCTTTCTCTGAGAATTTTGTTGCTAGTGTTCCTGTTCTTTCCAGAAAAGCAGAGCTCAAGTGTGCTATTTTTGGGCCTGGAGCGATAGTCCAGTGGGTAAGGTGTTTGCCTTGCATGTGGCCGGCCCCGGTTCAATCCCCAGATCCCATATGGTCCCCCGAGCACCGCCAGGAGTAATTCCTGAGTGCAGAGCCAGGAGAAACCCCTGAGTATTGCCGGGTGTGACCCAAAAAAGCAAAATAAATAAATAAATAAATAAAAAGTGTGCTTTTTTTTTGTTGTTTCAATAGTAAGTTATATTATGTAAAATGCTCTAAAAATGAAGAATACCATATTTCAGCAATGTAACTCATGTAGTATCTCTAGTAACATGAAATACTAAAGACAAAAGCTCAATGCTCTCAATTTGACTCCATTGGCAGACAGATGCTGAAACAAAAATAACCTTATTTTCTTTGTTGAATCCTATATTTTACTAAACAATTGGTTATGGAACTTAATCTTCTAAGAAACGTGTGAATGAATACCATCTTCTACAAACAGTCCTAAAGGCTCACAAAGAAAGTATTTAGACTCAAGGGTTATATTTCTTACCATATCTATTGCTGTAGAGTTATATTTAATATTTATATGTATGGAAATAAATCACCTCATTAAAAAAGAGACTTTTCCCTTATTAACTACAGAGTGACTGTTTGCCCATTGATAAGTACTATTTGCTCTTTACCAAAACATTTTAAAAATTATTGATCATTTTATGTTAAATAATATTTTAAGTGTTAAAACAGTGTGATTTACATAGTCATTTACAGTTGAGTTTCAGGGTCACAATTCGTAAATACCAATCCTACCTCCAGTGTCAACTTTTCTCCACTAATGGCCCAAGTTCATTCCCAAATCCCAGAATGCCTCCTTGACAGACAAGTTGTTAAATTTGTTTGTTGTATAAATACACTTGAATATACAATGCTGAGTTCTAGTCTGGCATTACTATTTCCCACACTTAGTAGAACACTGGTATATATTTATATCCCATTAATGAATATGGGCAGTGCTCAGGAGATCAGCAGTGACTACAAGAGTATGCCACTCTCACGGCAAAGCCTGGCAAGCTACCCGTATCGTATTTGATATGCCAAATACCCATATCATATTTGATATGTTACAAATACCAGTAACAATTATAGACCTCATTCCCATGACCTGATGGAATGGTTTGAGGCTCTTTATGTTCCTGGAGCAAGCAGATGCCCTTGGGCTCTACTAGCATGAGACAGGACATATGGAGATGTTACTGGTGTTCGCTCGAGCAAATTGATGATGAACAGGAAGACAGTGATATAGTGATACTGACAGTATTGTTGGCGCTGTGGTTTAGATAAATTGCTATACCTTATTTTTACACCACTGATGTACCTGTGGCCACTGACACCTCCCATCCATCTAACTCAATAACTCAACCCTTGATTTCTTTACTTCACTATCATTTTTAGCTTCATAATAAAGAAATTTATAATCTGGTAGAATAATTTGATTATTTGTAATACCCTTTGACACCCTGCATTACCTCCTCCTTTATTTCAGAATATATTTTCAGAACATAAATCAGCAACATATTGTCATTTTTAAACAGATTTCGTTAAACAATGTTATTATATAGCATTTGAAAGTACTTTGTAAGATAAGAGAAATTGAAAGTTAGCCTTTATGGAAATTATCACTAAAGTTATGCAGTAGCTGCATTAAAAGACTTTGTAGTATATACATTCTTTTATTCTTTTTGCATTTCCTATATTTTAATATTAAAACTTCTACATTGCTACCATATTGCTTTCTAAATTAAGACTTGCTATCCATTAAAATTTTCCTAGAGCTGTGAATGAGGACTTAGATATATTTTATAAGTTTTCATAATTTCTAAAGTTCATAGTTAAAGGAAATGATAAATGAAAAATAATTCTGATAAAGTAAATGGCATTAACTTAAAGAATAGACTCTAAACCTCCTAACGTTGTCAGCACTTGTTTGTAGCTAGATCCATATCTAAACCTCTTTGTGATTTCTCAATGGTTCTGTACATGCTGTTCACTGATTCCTCATTTGCAAGTTTTATATTCAAACTTTCTATATTTTTAGATGTTACCTGTTTTTAATACCTCCAAGTTGACTTTAAGAAGGACTGATAAATTTTATAGATGGAGGCATGTTTTTGAAAAAAAATAATATACCTAGTATTCATTTTGCCAGCAGAAATCTAATATTTCATTTATTTCATTCAATTACCATAATAAACCTAAAACTTAGATAATACAATTCAACTTTATATTAGAGGTTAATTGACATTAATCAAACATAAGCAGTATACTAAAAAATCTTGTTGCTGGGGGCATACCCTGGGATGCTCATAAGTTACTCCTTGGCATGTACTCAGTAATTACTCTTGACTAGCCCAGGAGACAATATGGAATGCCAGAGATAGAATCCGGGTTGGCTTCACTAATGGTAAACACACTAATCTCTCTGGAATCCTGCACTGAAATATTTTTATTTCTGTGTCTCAAGGTGAAGCCCAGTGAAAAAGTGAAATGTGCTTAAACTAAGGAAATGGAAAGAAAACCTGGTGTTGTACAATCATCCAATAATTACTTTCACTTGGTATGAATTTTGACAAATACTGGAAAGAAACAATTTCAATAATAAAATATTTACAAGAACCTGATGTTAAAGTTCAAGTCTAAAATCTTTACAAGGACATGCTTTTTATTGATTAAAGATAGAGTCATGTAAATATAAAATCACTTGACTATTGGAAGGAAATATTGATATTATAAAAATTGATACAAAGACCTATAACAAAACAAGTATGTATTCACTGGAAAGAAATTAGAGCTTTTCAAAATATGATTAGGTAGATACTAAAAGTCTTGAAGGATAAAAATTTGAAACTGAAAATTTCTATGCTATAATAAAACATAAACATAATTTTATCCTAGGAATTCTCTTAAGTTTCTAACTACATCTATCAATGCAGAAAAAATCAACATAAATCCACAGACTACATAATTTGTAGAATTAATTGTGCAATAGTCATAAAAATTACATATGTGATAATAAACACACCAAAAAACAAGTTTGACAGTGAGCAGTTTGGCCTTTTAATATTTAAATAAAACTTCCTGTTTTACTAGTACCATTTTTAATAAAATATATGCACTTATTGTGCTCTTTCTGTGTTTGGATCAACAGATTTTATTAAATATGTATTAGAAAAAGAAAAAACTATATTTTGGGAGAAAGTATAATCAGTAAATGAATGAATGAATGAATGAAAGCAAGTTAATAAGGTTCAATACGTAAAATACTTAAGAACTAATTTTCAATGGTTTTTCAAATTATGGGTAAGTGTCTTGGTTTGTGACTTGCACATGCAGAGGCCATTGAATATGATAATTCTGATTTTCAACTGTGGCAGTTAGGAATAGATTCACACCACTAGGTAAATCAATCAGTGATTATCCCTGTCATTGTCACTGTCAGTCAAATTCAAATATACAAAAAGACATATTTGTCTTTGTATTAAAAGTGAAGATGGGTGAGATTGTTTTGACTTGAAAGTATGTTTATATATTTAGATGAAAAATAGGCGAACAATTTAGTGATATTCACTAAGATGATCATGTATGGTTTACAGTTTGTTTTATTTTTTTTTCTAAATAGGGAACACAAATTGTTTGTTGAATATGTTTATCTTCTAAGCACCTGTTCGATAACTTCAAAAAACATGTCCTATTGATTTAAAAATAAGAAACACCATAAAAGTGCTAGGACTGTGAAATTAAATATTAGACTCTCACTTTATTTCTCTTCATCCCTTCTGGCTTTCTATTTTTCTTGCTTAATAAGCACCTTCTTAGTAACATTTATTTTCCTACTTTGTTTATCCAAAATTAGTGTTGTTCCCTTCAGGACTCAAAAGCCTTAGACAGTCATTTTGATAGCAGGCTTCTTGGCAGGCAGTAAGATATCCTGAGCTCTGAACTGTTCTCAGAGGCAACTTTAATTGACCAAGATCTGATATTGTAGCATGTCCCTACAACACATTCTTTAAAAAATATACATTAATGAGTCAGTTGAGAAATCATTTATGAAGTAGATGAAGATGCCAGCAAAAATATTTTAGCAATCAAAATGTCATCTCTTATTCCTAATAACTCTTACACATTTAGCAGGTTATGCAAAAGCAACAAAATGCAATTAAAAACATATAGAAGGTCCAAATTTGCAATTATGTTGTTAGTATAATTAGGTAGAAGGATGATTTGAAAATACCAATATAATTCAAATTAGAGGCTGATAGAAAAATCTTTACCTCTCTAATTTGAAAGTTGAATTTTGAATGTTGTTTGCGTTGACACAGTTTTGGTAAAATACCTTGGACTTAACCTTTAGGCAGCAGAATCAGGAATCTGATCAAAGTTTTGCTTTCATTTGTAAAAAATATTTCAAAAAATCTTGGGAATGTTTGGATGGATGGAACACTGAAATGTCTATCTGGGTTTTATTAAATTAAGCCAAAGAAGTTTGACCACATTAACTGTGATAATAGAAGATAATAGGGATTAATAAGAATGAATAGATAAAAGAAATGGTAAGAGGTAGAACTGACAGGATTTGTAACTTCTTGGGAATGTCAAAATGATATGCAGGTTTAAACTGCTACTTCTGGACTAGACATAGAAAGAATCACTAAGATATGAAAATTAGCTGGGATGAGTGATCAAGTAATATAAAAAATACTAGAATCAGATTTTTGCAGGCTTAACTAGGTATCAATGGTTTATTTTTGTTCACCAGGAATCTATTTAGTATTTAATCTATCATAAATAATCATTATTGCAGGAGATACAGTGAAGAAAGAATATCTATAATTTCACAACTCCTGTCACCTATCATGATAAAAAGAAAATTGCTTTAAGAAATCCAGTGCACAAATGAATCAGGTATTTTCAAAGGTATTTTATACACATTCTGTATAAAATACAAAGTGATAGAGAAAAGAGTAAATGGAAGAGTATATTGCATAGCAACACTATAATTGGAGTAAAGATAATAGAATATAGAAACACAATTCAGAGGGAATTTTCACCCCTCTGTTCCTGGCTACATTACTCATAATAGCTTAAACATGGAATGAAAGTGCACTTCCATAGATATATGCCTAAATATATGGGTATATATGTGGATAGGAAGTTGCAAAAGTAAATAAATTGGCATGAACAAAAAAATAAAAATATCTGAGACTCAGTGACTTCTCTAGTGGTTTCCAGAGGGAAGGGAGAGGAGTCTGAGAAAAGAGCAGAGGGGGGCTTTATGCGGGTGGGAGGGCACTGGAGCTCCGGTGTCACCGTGATGACAATTACACACATAGGAAGCTAACGTGGAAAGCCATTTACTTCTTCAATCTGTCCTCTACCTGTTTATGGCCTCCTAAAAATATGGAAGGGGAATTCTATCAGTGATCTAAGAAATTCCATTAAATTTCTGATACAGGTTTAGAGATATACTAGCTTGGTAAGTCTCAGCCCAGTCAAAACATCACCATCTACTTAACTTGGAGTACACTGTCCACAATAACTATTTCCAAAGCTATTTCAAAACTCCAATTATGATATTCCCCTAAAATTTCCAACTTAAGAGTTTCTTTTTACTTATTTAGAAATGTAAAATATGTTCTAGGGGTAGGGCAGGCAGAATTAGTAATCATTTCCTAAGGTACAATTCTTGAAGCACTAACATTTATAATCAGAAAGCAAAAAATTATCCCTAATTAACGTATATTTTATTACATGAATCCTCTAAATGTTCTAGATAATGTCTGTATCTTACCAAAGATAACAACATTTTGGAATCAATTAATCAAAAAGATACTTTTAGTATAATGTATTTATGTGCATAACAAGACTTTATAGAAGTTATGAAATATTTATATATATACAGTTAATTCAATTGAATTTAGAAATGATAGTTTAATAACAGAAAGGTATGAGTAGTTTAAAATTCTTGGTGGGTACATTAAAGTAACCTTAACAAACAGAATATTGGTTTAAATTCAAAAATTGGAGTCAATGATAGTGAAACAGAAAAACTAAAAATGCCTTCCTTAAGGACAAAAGCCAAGAAACACAAACTTTTCTGCATATAGCACAGTGACATACATATATTTTCATTAAAAATGAGATATTAACTAATTTTTGTGAATATATATAATTCCTTAGTTTATATACATTAATGTTATGTTATTAATGTTTGGTATTTCTTGTTGTTATAATGTTTATATACATTAATGTTAATGTTATATACATTAATGAAATGTTAGCTATTTCATTCTTTTTATAGTAGTGGGCAGTCACAAGCACTTTGAGTTAGTGCCATGCGCAGTGAAATTTAAAGTAAAATAACTTTTAAAGTCAATCTGGAAGCTCCCACATACAATTAACTTGATAGTCCTAAAAGGATGCACCTTTATAAATGGTCAATGGTTGAAACAAAGAAGAGAAATGCTGTTAATAAATGCTCAGGTAGCCTGAAATAGCTTTAACTCACAAAGAATAGATTGTGGTTATGGGAAATCTGCAGTAGTGCTGTTAAGGATCAATACAATTTTTGAGGAACAAACACATTCGTTACCAGCAGTGAAAAAGCAACTCTTCTTAGGAGGAAATCTCTCCCCTTGATTGCTACCAAAAGTAAAGTTTATAATATAGTTTTGTATAATACAACTTAAAAGATTTTTAAATAGTGAAAGGAGCTTAGAAATAGGAGTTCCAAATATAAAATGCTTAGACTTACTGGTGCATGCCATAGAAGGTGGGTCTTTTTCAGCTCGAAAGTAACCCTTTCACACTGACAGATAGAAGTTGCTTCCTTGTATGTTAAACTGTGTGGCGGACATTTAGAACACTTTGTGTTCCCAGCAAATGCTTTATAAAATCCTGGTCTACAAGCTGTAAAATGAAACAAGAAAAAACATTTGTTGTCATTATTATTGCTGAATTTTTTCATTATACAGTATATTTTAACATGCATACATTTATTGATCTAAGAGTTCAATGTGAAAACAGAAAAGTAATATTTTTGATATTTTAACACTAATGAATTCTTAAAATAAGTTATCCAAAATGATTATAATGGTGACATCATATTTGTATGACACAACTAATTTAAAAACATGTACCTGTAACAAGAAATACCAAACACTTTGGAGTCATTTGATGATGGGTAAAACTGTGGTGTGAAGAACTGTTGAGGGATGAATCCCAAGAACAACTGAGCATGGCCAGATATCTATTTATGGAAGGAGTGTAAACAAAAGTGTCCACCCAGGATGGAAATTCAATGAATAACTGTTCAGCTAACTACAGTTGATATGCATGTATTGGACCAATCAGAAACCCCACTGACTTCTTGCCAAATTTGCAAAGTCTGCCAATCAATCTGAACTTGATTTCTTCTAATACTTTCCAGAGCTGGTTAGAGTGAGAACCATCTCATCTTTCTCTGAAGATATAAGGCAACATGGAACAGAATTGTTTAGGAAACTTGGAACAATAGTCAGTGACTTCTCTTTTGGTTCTGTTTTGTTTGGGGGTCACATTCGATACTTAGGAGTCACTCCTACACTCAGGAATCATTCCTGGTGGTGCTGGGATAGCATATTAGAATGCTGTGAATTGAACCCTGATCAGTTTCATGCAAGAGACTCCAAATTTTATTACAGGACCACACTAAAATATTGTTATATGTATAAGTGTTAAACTTACGACATATAAACAAGAGTTAAAAATATTATTTTATTTTATGTTATTTTCAGTTAAATCTCAACACTGCTTATATAAAAATATAAAAGGCTTAGAACTTAATTTTTTGTGCAACATTCTAATCTCTTTCTGTAACTGAACCAATGTTTAAATAATTTCTCATATAAAGTATGTTAAGCTAAATTGCAAACTCTTTTTTAGTATCTTTTGGAATGAGAACAGTTCTTAAAATACTAGAGAGCTTAGTAATAGTGAAACTTTTTTAAGAACAGTCTGCTGACTTGTTCCTGGGCATCTATTCTTATCCACTTTCATCTGCTCTATAGAGTGTTCTAAAATTGCTCTGTCAATGGTATAAGTGAGACTAATAAAGACATAGCTTAAGTTTCTGTTATAGTCTCAATAAAAACTGAGAAAGATGAAAGGGGTAAAATAATATTAACAGTAGTCTACTGAGTTAGTCCAATATACCCCAAACTAGCATTTCAACATATAATCAAGCTACTGAAGTATTTTACTTTAAGTTTTGTTTAGTATTTATATACTAAGTATTTAAAATTAAACAAGTAATTTACCCATGGAGGATATCCTAATTAGAAGCCCTATAAACTCAGGTGTTTAGAAGCCACCATATCAGATAGTGCACTTTTAAGCACAGAGATCTAATCATTACAGCATCCTACGCAATAAAACTTTTGATGTATTTCTATCATCTCTGTGCTGAAGATTCAGTTATATATCTTGGATTACACCCATTTAATATATTCTTTTGGTTCAAATGACCTATGACTGACTGCCCTTTTTACAGCAGTTTTCAAACCAGCACTGATTTCCTTGGAAAACACAGATCAGTTTACCATCCTGCTCAGAGCATAAAGGTGTGCTTCCCTCATTTCTTCTGAAATAAAGCCATTCTCCTAATCTGCTGCCCAAAATTAGATGGCCTTGCTTTACTTCTTTTACCTTTTGTTTCTTAGATATAGTGCCATGGAAAATCTTTTCAAATTTGGACACCCAAAGTGTTTTCCTCCCACTGGGCCTTTTACATTTGCCTTTAACTTGCTATGTGCATTGTTTTCTCCCCTCATACAATTCTTTTTCAAAGGTTACCACAGTTAGAAAACCTTTCTGGATTCCCTTTATACATTCTAGTAGGGCATTTCAAATTACTTACACTATTTTCCCCTATAGCCAAGGGGCTGAATCTAACACAGATTTAATTTTTTAATTTAATATTTTTATTATACCACCATGTGATATACAATTACAAAGATGTTCATATTTGGGTTATAGTCATAAAGTGTTCCAGCACCCTTCCCTCCACTAGTGCCCATTTCCCACCACCAATGTCCCGATTCCCTTCTCCCTCCCCTAGCCTGACTCTATGGCAGGTTTATTATCGTTCTCTTTCTCTATATCTCTTTCTCTCTTCCTTCTGTTACACATTGTGGATTGAAATACATACATTCAGAGGTTATCATGAGTGTCGTTTTGCCTTAATGTTCAGTTTTAGGTTGGTATTAGCACTTTCGACAATTAAGTACTCTGTTCCCTTCTCTGTTACCTAACCTCTAACTCCCATACTTTTGTGTAATTTTCACCTTTGACAAGACCTCCTGATCCATGTTTCGCCTGACCTTGGATATTGGTATCATAATGTCATGCAGATAAATGCAGTAATTCTATATCTGTCTATTTCCTTCTGGCTAATTTCACTCCAACATGATCCTCTCCATGTCTATCCATTTATAGGCAAATTTCATAACTTCATTTTTCCTAACAGCTGTATAGTATTACATTGTGTAGATGTATCACAGTTTCTTTATCCAGTCATCAGTTCTCGGACACTCTGGTTGTTTCCCGATTCTGGCTATTGTGAATAGTGCTGCTATGAAAATAAAGGGGAAGATGGTGTTTCCACTGTGAATTTTTGGCTTCCCGGGGTATATTTCCAAGAGTGGTATGCCTGGGTCAAATGGGAGCTCCATGTCTAGTCTTTGGAGGAATATGCATATTGTTTTCCAAAACGACTGTACCAATAGACATTCCCTCCCAAAAGAGATCTTTTTTAAATTTATTTTTTAACACAGATCAATTTAAATGACCATGCGTTCTAGGAATATAACCTGGGCATCAAAAACACAGCAGAAATGCCACCTGCACTTCTATGTTTATTGTAGAACTATTCACAATTGCAAGAATCTGGAAACTGGGGCTGGAGTGATAGCCCAGCGGGTAGGGCGTTTTGCCTTGCACGCGGCTGGCCTGGGCGGCCCGGGTTTGATCCCCGGCATCCCATATGGTCCCCGAGCACTGCCAGGAGTGATTCCTGAGTGCTGAGCCAGGAGTAGCCCTTGAGCATCTCCGGGTGTGACCCAAAAAAGCAAAAAAAAAAAAAAAGAATCTGGAAACTACCTGAGTTCTTGAGGACAACTGGTGAAGAAACGATGGTACATCTACACAATGGAATACTATGCAGCTGTTAGGGGAAAATGGAGTTATGAAATTTGCTTATGAATAGATGGCTTATGAATGGATGGACATGGAGATTATAATCCTGAACTAAACTGAGTCCAAAGAAGAGGGACAGATAACAGAATGAATGTATTCCTTTGTGGTATGTAAAAACATAATATGAAACCAATATCCAAGAATAGTAGAAACAAGGGCAGGGGGTTTTGTTCACAGTTGGAAGCCTGCTTCAGTGGCTTGAAGCAAAGACAGCTGGAATAGTGAAGAGACCACTATGACAAGCATAGTGGTAAATGGTCACTCTGATAAAAACTGAGTGTTGGGCGGGAGCGATAGCCCAGCGGGTAGGGCGTTTGCCTTGCATGGGGCCGGCCCATGCTAGCCCGGGTTCGATACCCGGCATCCCATATGGTCCCCCCGAGCACTGTCAGGAGTCATTCCTGAGTGCAGAGCCAGGAGAAACCCCCTGAGCATCGCCGGGTGTGAGCCAAAAAGCCAAAAAAAAAAAAAAAAAAACTGAGTGCTGAAAGTATATAAAGGAATAAACATCATAATCTCTCAATCTTACATTGAAAACCATAGTGTCCAGTAGGGGAGAGAGAGATAGAGGTAGAAAGAAGGAAAGTGCTGCCATAGAGATAGGCTTGGGAGTGGGGATGGTGTGGCAGGAGGGTAAAGAGGCACATTGGTGGTGGCAAATATGCACTGGTGTAGGGATGGGTTTGGAACATTGTGTGACTGGAACCTGATCATGAACAGCCTTTCAATTGTGTGGCACACTGATTCAGTTAAAAATCTATTTAATTTTTCAAATAATTTCACCCTAAGATATATTGTTCCTTAATGCAGATTCATTCTGTCTCTTGTAAATTTTATGTAATTCACCAAATGCCTAGAACAGTGCCAGACACTAGTTCTTAGTGAGTAGTGAGTATTTTACTGATAAATTACTAAGGGATCTGTGTAATTTCTATCAACTGAAACTTTTTGTTGTGATTATCTGTGTTGATAAATCTTTCCAATCCAATACACGACCCACTTAATCCGTGTCATATTTGATATGCCAAAACCAGCAACAATTATGACCTCATTTCCATGACCTGAAGGGAATGGTCTGAGGCTCTTAATGTTCCTAGAGCAAGCAGATGTCCTTGGGCTACACTATCATGCAACAGGACGTATGGAGATGTTACTGGTGCCTGCTGGAGCTGATGAACAACAGGAAGACAAGTGACAAGTGATAAAAGTGATAAATTAACATTTGTATATACCACATTAAGTTTGCCACTGAAGTCCCATTGTTCTTTTCAGCATCCAACTGAACCCATCAATTGTTTATCTTCCCTTCCATTCAGGTTCCTTGAGAAAGCCATAAGTGACTCCCTACATGATTTAGTATGTGGGAGCATAGTAAACTATCTCTTTCTACAGCAGTTACATCTTGGCCTTATTGAATAACTATAAAAAGGCCTATAAACAATGCCTTGTTTAATGCTTATAAGTGTGAAAGGGAAAGCCGATGCAGTATCTGTCATAAAGCAGGTACTCAGTGTATACTGGTTTGTGTGGACAGTTATTGAGTAGTCCAATAATTACAGTTCTGCAGAGGCTTATTCAGGTCTACCCCATGCATGCTCTGACTATGACATATATAATCTCAGTATAAATTAAGAAATTTGTTTATGACTTACTGTAGTGGAAAGTATTAAAGAACTGAAAATCAACCCAATTTTACCTCAACTATGCTTATTTCAATACTGAAAAGTAAGCTGTCCAATAAAAATAAGTTTCTAACTCTAATTATTAGCTATGTTAAAATGAGAGATAATAATAAAATTAATATAATATAATTAGAACTAATTAATAGAATATGAGAACCTGGATCGTGTTTTGATTGTTTTGTGTTAGGTCCATACCTGGTGTATACAGTGACCAGTGTGATGCAGGATGAATGGGAAGGGCCTAACCATTATCATATTTCCTGGTGCCATGAACTTGTTTTCTATTTTCTAACACACACACACACACACACACAAAATGTAAAGTAACAATTGTTGAAGAGATACTGGAGACTTTAATCTTGGTTTCAAATGTTTGTGTATAGAAAATTGTCGAAAAGTCCTTTAATGATCATTATATTGGTTCAATTCTGTTTGGGAGCTGCTCTTCCCAGTGCTCAGGGATCACTCCTGGTGAGACTCAGAGGACAATATGCAGTGCTGGAACCTAGGACAGCCGTGTGGAAGGAAAGCACCCTACCCAGTGAATAATATAGTGAGTTTTAACTATATTATCATATCTAGCACCTCAATTTCTTATCACTAGACAAATCCTGCTATTCTAATATCCACAATGCTTATCCACTTAGCATATGTGATATATTTATGTTTATAAATCTTGAAATCTGAGTCAATGAATAAATATAAAATTTACCAATGGCTAACATAAGACTACTAGATCTTGGTATATAGAATGATCATCCTATATGGTGACTTAATTCCTGTTTTTTTTTAAGTTTTATATTGCTATTAACAATGGATATCACTGCTTGTATTTTGAGAACTCTTTGAAAGCTTTCTATATATCAATTTCTCCATTAATATGGCATGCAAAACTGACTTAAAAACTTTCAAGATTAATTTCTAACGTATGTCAATACTGTACAGATTTTAACTGTAAAGTTAAAGATTATCTGTTTCAATGGTTACCAATGGCTTCACTTGTATCACTTGTCTTCCCATTGTTCATCGATTTTCTCAAGCGGGCACCAGTAACATCTCCATACAGCCTTCCGCATGCTAAGGGCATTTCTTGCTCCAGGAACACAAGAACTTCAGACCATTCTTTCATGTCATGGGAATGAGGTCTATGATTATTACTGGGTTTGGCTATCAAATATGTTATGGGTAGCTTGCCAGGCTCTGCCACGCTGGTGGTATAGTCTCAGTAGCAGGCTCTCATCTCGTGTATTTACTGATGAACCGCAACAGGGAGAGATGGCTTTTCTCTTGGGTGGAGCTCTGACAAGTCGTGGAGTCTGAATGTTGAAAATGGCGGCCCTCATGGTGTGGGGATTCCTCTGGCTTCTTGCGAAGCTCAACTGGGATGGCAGGTCAGGGCTAATTTTAGGAAAATTACCTCACACACACAGTGCTTCAGGTTAAACATTTTTCTACACAATGTTTAAAGAGTTAAATCTCCTTAGTAGTTCTATAAGCAGTGTCCTAAATGGAAACATCCTAACTACACTACACTACTATTTGTCCTAAATACAAACATCCTTGTGATGATGTTTATCAATCAATTATTTATGACACAGATTGCACCCCTAGGTATATACCCAATAGAACAGCACCAGATGCAGATAGCTTCCCTTGCTGAAGGCAGACATGTCATACTTCAGTGTTAAATAAATGATAACTCCTGTTTTATTTTCTATGATTTTGTTGACATAATGATCTTTCTCACCTGATATATTTCTCCTCCTTTTATTTCTTGCTTTGATCTCAATATAGACTGATATGCTCAAATAGCAGTTTAATAAAATTTATTCCTTACTAAATTTCTAATTATATAATAGGAATGAGGATACATAGTAAAAATAATAAAATTATAAGCAAATGATTATTTATGAAATACCTAGACAATGTTTTGAAATTTCCTATTGTCATGTACTTACTGTTAAACGTGGTAAGAATGTAGCATAAGTACAATAATATTTGATAATGGTGAACCTCTAAAGTGTAAGATACATACAAATTTTCTTAAATTATAGTAAAAAAATCCAAAATAAAATGTTTATTAAAAAGTACATTTAGGTGTTGAAAAAAATTTAAGTTATTTCTTAAAATATGAGAAACTCACAGACATGGGGCAGAGCTGTTACTGGCTCTACCTGTGCCCAGCCGCTCACAAGGCACCCGGGAAGGATGGCAGGTTCTAGTCCTTCGCCCCACCACCCCAGCAGAGCCTTGCAACAAGCCAGAACCCCCCCCACACACACACCATGAAGGCCTCCATTTTCCACATCTGGACTTCTCCCCTCCTCAGAACTCACAGCAGCAGACCAGCCTATCACAGCCCGGCTCATCGAGATGCACCCTGCAGCAGTCTTTTTTTTAAATCCGGCTCAGGTATGCTGATCCAGAGACTCACAGACATGGGGCAGAGCTGTTACTGGCTCTCCCTGTGCCCAGCCACTCACGAGGCGCCGGGGAGGGATGGCGGGTTCTAGCCCTGGCCTGCCACCACAGCAGAGCCTCGCAGCAAGCCAGACAACTCCCCACTCCATGAAGGCCTCCATTTTACACATCCAGCCTTCCCCCTCATCAAAACTCCACCCAGCAGACCAGCCTATCACAGCCCGGCTCATCAATAAATGCTGGATTTTGAGATGACTACAAGAGTATGCTACCCGTACGGCAGAGCCTGGCAAGCTACCCATGTCGTATTTGATATGCCAAATACCAGTAACAATTATAGACCTCATTCCCATGACCTGGTGGAATGGTTTGAGGCTCCTTATGTTCCTGGAGCAAGCAGGTACCTTTGGGCTCTACTAGCATGAGACAGGACATATGGAGATGTCACTGGTGCTCGCTCAAGTAAATCAATGATGAATGGGAAGAAGTGATTCAGTGATCTTAAAATGTATGGCTCAAAGCAATTTGTAGAATAAACCACTTCTTTGGCATAATAAACAGGAGTATAATTACTGAAATACAACTAAAAGTAATAAGCACAAAGCACATATGTTTCAATATTATTTTCCTTAGATATACTTAAAATTATATTGTTCTCTAAAAACTTAAGTCTGCATATTAATGAAAATATTGCTGGAAACTTCCCTCTGTCTAGTCTCTCTCTCTCTTCAAATACACACAGACAAACACAACTTGGCTAAAATAAAATACACTTGCTTATTCAAAAAATTTAGTTGATATGCCCCAAAATGCATGTACTAGTTTTTGTTTTTTATGTACTGGATCCAACCCGGATCCCACGGGACATCAAAAGATCACATGGCCACCCACCTACAAGATGGTCAGACTTTGTCAAGACCCTGCATCAACGGTTTGAGGCTCTTCAGACTCCTGAAACAACCAGATGCCATTGGGCTACACTGGCATGTGATAGGATCCAACGGAAATGTTATTGGCGCCGCTCAAGCAAATCGATGAATAACAGGAAATCAAGTGATCAAGTAATCAAGTAGAGGGCTTTTCTTTCTTTTTTTTAAAATTTTTGTATTATCATGGGATAGACAATTACAAAGCAACTCATGGTTGCATTTCAGTCATACAACGTTGCAGCACCCATTGGTTTTTCTTTAAAAGCAATATTATGAATTATCTTTATAATACAAAGAACCATGAGAAATTCTAGTTGGCGTATCATGCTATAAAAGTTCTCACCATTTGATGAAATAATGAATGTCTTGCATGACAGACACTAATATTAATATAATTGACTGTTTTTCCTTCATTGTGGTTAAATAGCCTGTGAGTTTTGATAAACCTGAATGAATATCAGTTAGATATATGATATATATTTCTCAGAACATAATTTACAAGTTTGAGAAACTGGGATGGTCAGGATCATTACTGCTTTCCTAGATGCTGTTCTGCAGATATATAAATTCAATTTCAATATCATGTAAGTGGACAACATAAGGAAAGCTGGTGAATATAAATATAAAAGAAGAATAAGGTGTATTATTTTTTTCCGGAATAAGCTATTTAATAATAGCATAGTGTCCAGCCTCTGCTCGGGCAGCTCTGCAGAGGGCCCTGCCCGCCAGCCCCGCCACACTAACTATGTGAGCCCATAGGTGCACCCCACACCCAGGAGCCCAAAACCTAGGGGTGGTATGTATTTGGGGACCATATGGGATGCCAGGGATAAAACCAGGTTCTGGCTGCATGCAAGGCAAATGTTCTACCTGCTGGACTACTGCTCCAGTCCCTGATCAAACTATTTTTAATGATAAAGTTTCTATTGTAAAAATCTGCTTTGTCTCAATGAATGTTAACTATATGTTGTTTTTTTAACATTTTTCCTTGTTTCTTTAAGGGAGTCTATCTTATCTTTGACTTTTGCCATTTTAATTACAATGTGCCTTGGTGTGTGTCTGAGCTTACTTTGTTTGGAACTCTTTGTGCTTCTAATATCCAGGTATCTGCCTCCTTTTCCATTCTGGGAAAGTTCTTGGCTATTATTTATCTGAATTAGAATTTTTTTTTTAGAAATAGGGCAGAGCTGCTACTGGCTCTCCCTGTGTCCAGCCACTAATGAGGCGCCGGGAGGGAATGGCGGGTTCTATCCCTGGCCAGCCACCCCAGCAGAGTCTCACAACAAGCCAGACGACCCCTCAACTCCATGAGGGCCTCCATTTTTCACATCTGGACTTCCTTCTCATCATAACTCCACCCAGCAGACCAGCCTATCACAGCCTGGCTCATCAATAAATGCTGGATTTAGAGATGATACAAGAGTATACTACCCGCACGGCAGAGCCTGGCAAGCTACCTGTGTCGTATTTGATATGCCAATGCCAGTAACAATTATAGACCTCATTCCCATGACCTGATGGAATGGTTTGAGGCTCTTTATGTTCCTGGAGCAAGCAGGTGCCCTTGGGCTCTACTAGCATGAGACAGTACATATAGAGATGTTACTGGTGCTGGCTCGAGCAAATCGATGATGATGAACGGGGAAGACAATGTTACAGTGATACAGTGAAGAATTTTTTCTTTTCTTTCTTCTCCATTTGGAACCCGTATGGTGTGAATGTTATTTCTCTTGATGATATCTTATAAACATATTATTTTTTTCTTTTTATTATTTATTTTTATTTATTTTTATTATTTTTATTTAATAGTGGTGCCCATCCACTTCAGACCCATAGCTGCACTACTCGGCTGGCCCAATGTGGAAGCAACCCATGGAGCTGAACTCTCATGAGCGGGAAGAGACCATGCTGGCGGACTCGGAGTGGAGTTTTGGGCCCTGCCCTTTCCCTCCGCCTCCATGCCAGTTGCCCTGGAAGAGACAGACCACCCATGCCAGACTCAGCTGGTTTGCAACCCCAGAAGAGATCCAGACCCATCCACTTCAGACCCACAGCTGCTCTGCTGGGCCAGCCCCATGTGGGAAGCAACCCATGGAGCTAACCTCCCGGTAAGGGGCTCGCGCCAGCCCCTGGCCGAGTCCAACATTGCTCCAGGGTTTGCTCTCATGAGCGGGGGAGAGACCATGCTGGCCGGACTCGGAATGGAGTTTTGGGCCCTGCCCTTTCCTCCACCTCCATGCCAGTTGCCCCCGGAAGAGAGAGACCCGCCCATGCCAGACTCACAGGTCCCTTGGCTCACAGCTTCAAAGCGGCCGCGTGATATTTTTAGAGGATGTTGATTTTAGCATAAGGTTCTTCCCAAGTTCTTTCACATTTACACATAGTAAACAGTTCTAGACATGTTTTGACCGATACCAGTAAGCCTGGCAAGAAGCCAGAGCAAAGCACACATCATGCAGTCAGTCGTTCTCAGCATCCAGACTCCATAGTTCCTCAGAGCTCCATCCAAGAGAAAACCTGATCTTCCCCCTTTAAGTTTTATCAGTAAATGCTCGAGTTGAGAGCCTTCTACTGAGACTATACCACCTACACAGTAAAGCCTGGCAAGATACCCGTGTTTTATTTCTTGTTATGCCAAAAACTAGTAATAATTATGGACCTCAGTTCCATGACCTGGTTTTGGGCTCCTCCTGTCCCTGGAGCAAGTAGATGCCCTTTGGTTACACTTGCTTGTGACAGGACTAATGGAGATGTTACTATTGCCCACTCGAGCAAATCGATGAGCAATGGGAAGACAGTGATACAATGATACTGTGAATAATAGCATAAGGAAATATAAAGACCAAAAAGCAGGTACCTTAATTCTTCACTTGATCACTTGAATCCCGTTATTCATTGATTTGCTTGAGTGGGCACCAGTAACATTTCCATTGGACCCTATAATGTGCCAATGTATGGCCTTGGGCTACACTAGCAGGCAGGACATGTGGAGATGTTACTGGTGCCTGCTCAAACAAATCAATGAATGGGAAGACAAGAGATAAAAGTGAAGTGATATTATTATTTTGTGAGTGGTGGATTTGCACACATCCATAGGTGAATAGCGGTTGTTCCTTTGCAGGCCTTTGGGAACCATGAATTGTCAACTATGTAACTGGAGCTTTCCACATGCAAAAACTGAAAGCTTATTCCAGTGAACTAAATCTCTGGCTCTCTTCTGGCATATTATTATATATCACAGGTTATCTAACACTAAGCTTTATGATGAAGTCTAAAATAAAGGTCTATGTGTGTTTTATGTTATAATTTGAGTTCTCACCAAAGGTTAGTGTGTGGGTACTCATTACACACAAATGACTGGACTTCTAAACTTTCTCATTAATGCATCTGCTCCAGAATATTCATATAACATTAATTTCCATTTCCTTAGAAATCTGACTATGATATCTTATATCATTTGCTGACCTATGTCTTCTATGCATTACCATATTAATTAGCAACTTTGTTACAATAAAACCTGTTTTCAAATTTCTTAATTTATCATTCATATGTTAATAAATAATGAGTATAGGCATTTAGGTTAAGTTATAAGTATATAGTTAAATTTAGGTATTTGTTATGAGTATAAGTATTTTTTGTTTGTTTTTAAGTATATAAACATGTACTAATAAAACATTTCATCTGTACTGTTCATATGTTAAATGATAATGACTTTAGTAAAATATTACTAATTTTTTATCAACATTTAAAATAACCTACTAAAATCCTGGTTTTACTTCACTGTAATGTTCTCTATATACTGAATTAAAATAAACCAGAATGGCATCATATCAATCCAACATGGCTTGGATATTACATACTTTTGTGGATTAAATGGGCATATTCATAGGCAAACCAAAGTATACAGCAATAACAGGCACTAAAGATTCAGAACTTATGATGCGTTTATTTCAGCAGCTTTATGTGACTATAAGATGAGCATAAACTAGAATGTGCAAGGTTTACAGAAGAGATGTGTCTGTTGCGAATAAGAAAGAGTCTGTTGGATATGATAGATGCATAAACACACACACAAACACACACACATACTTGGTTTGAGTTTGAATATCCCAGTATCTATTAAGAAAGCTGGTATGATTGGATAATTCTATTTTCATGGCTAGCCAGAATTCTTTTGAAAAACTACTAGAGTATTTGAACTTATATTTAAATTTTAAAATGTCTGATTTTGTTCAAACACTCATACTCAATATTTTTAACTTTATTAGTTGGTATTGGGGATACCCAGTGGTGCTCAAGTCTTACCATTGGCTCTGCACTCAGGGATAACTCCTGGCTGGGCTCTGGGAACCATATGGAATGGTAGGACTGAAGCCAGATCAACTCTATCTTGCGAAGCAAGTGCCCTAACCTATCTCTCTGGCCCACAAAACTGAATTTTGGAAAAACATCAAACTATTTTTTCTTTTTGTATATATTTAGAACCCTAAGATCTGTTCACTTAGAAAATTGCAAATACAGAGTAGAGAATTATTTACTATAATCACTATGCTGCATATTATAACCACAAACTTTTAGCTCAAAACTAATTGGTTCTTTTAAGCATCTTCATGCATTTATGTCCAGCCTTGACACAGTCTCTGTCCACTACTTTCATTTGCTCCCTGTATCTAAACAGTCAGCATTCTGTTTCGTTCTGCTTACTTGGCATTACCCATCTTTGCAAGTTTAGGCAGTATTTGCCTCTCTGTCTTATTTCACTTCTTATAATGGTCCATTCTTCTTCTGTATGATTTCCTTCTCATATGATTGAATGCTCTCTCACTGAATAGACATCTTCCGTATATATTTATCTTTCAATGGCTACTTTCAAGGTGGCTTTCAAGTCTTGGCTATTATATGCAATGAACATGGGGGGGGGTTCATATATCTTTTTTGAGTTAATATTTTCATTTCTTTCTGATAAATAGCAAGAAGAATTGCTGAATCATGTGACAGTTCAATTTTTCATGTGAGAAAACTTCATACTGCTTTCTATCATAGATGTACGAATATACGTTCCCACCTATGGAGAATGAGCATTTCCTTTTCTCTACATTCTCCACTGACACTAGTTATATCTTATCTGTCTGATAAGCCTTTCTGGTTTCTGACAGGTGAGAGGTAATATTTCATTGAATTTGGTTTTCTATTTCCCTGATTATTACTGCTACTGAACATTGTTTTAGGTACCTGTTGGCTGTATGTGTATATCATTAAAATGTATCTGCTCATATCCTCCACTCATTTTTAATATGATAGTTTGAGGTTTTCTACACCTTGTTTTGCATTTTATACACACTTTTATAATTTCTACTATTAACTGCAAGACATATGATTGACAAATAATTTTCTCCCATTCAGTAAATGTCCTTTCCACTTTTCTCTGACAGTTTCTTTTTCTGTACAAAAGCATTTTTATTTTTATAGATCAAAATTACATATCTATCATGACCATATATCTCTTGCAAAATCTAAAAAGTATGCTCCCTATTTTTTTAAAGACATTAAAAAAATTAAAATCATCTGGGGCCGGATTGATAACACAGAGGGTAGGGAGTTTGCCTTGCATGCAGCTGACATGTGTTTGATCCCCTGCATCCCATATGGTCCCCTGAGCACTGCCAGGAGTAATTCCTGAGCAAAA
>JAJIBD010013381.1:0-28551 GCA_021461705.1 Cryptotis parvus | reverse complement strand
TTTCTTTCTCTCTCTCTTTCTTTCTTTCATCTTCCTGTCTTTCTTTTCTTTTTTTGCTTTTTGGGTCACACCTGGCAATGCTCATGGAGGTGTTAAGGAGACCATATGGGATGCCAGGAATTGAACCCTGGTTAGCCATGTGCAAGGCAAACATACCCACGTACTGTCAGTCCAGCCCTGCAGGATCATTCCTGGTAGTGCTCAGGGGACCTTATGTGTTGTCAGGGAATGAACTCAGGTTGGCTTCATGCAAGGCAAGCACTGTAAGATGTTCCAGCCCCATTATTTTTCACACATCTTTAAAAGGTTCTGGGAAGTGGACTGGAATAATACAGTGGGTAGGGTGGTTGCCGGCAACCTGCGTTCAATCCCTAGCACCACACAGGGTTCCCTGATTCCGACAGGAGTGATACCTGAGCACAGAGTCAGGAGTAAATCTTTAGGGACTTCAGGGTGTGGCCCCAAACCAAAATTACAAAAACAACAACAACAATAATGTCTAGGAAAGACAGATACAAATTTGTAATTTTGTTCTTGTTTTTTTTGGGGGCCATACCTGACTGTGCTCAGGTGTTACTCCTGGCTCTGTGCTCAGGAGCTACTCCTGATGGTGCTCAAGAAACCATATTGCATGCCATATGGGTTGCGGGGTTTAATCTGGGTAGGCCACGTGCAAGTGCGCCCTCCCTGCTGTCCTGTAGCTCCCGCCCCAGTTTGGATTTGAGGATTATGATTTTCACATAGGGGCTCCAGATTCCATCCCTGATACTGTCTGGTCCTGAGCGCACAGCCTCGGAGTAACCCTTTCCGGAGTTCTTAGGTACCAGCCAATCAATCTTTTCTGCAAACACGCCCGCACATGCTCACACTTGGTATTCCTGAGCCTTCTTGGGTTCGTGGCTGGGGGTGGTGGTGGATACGGTGGAGGAGGGAGTAGGGTGGGTATGGGTGGAGGGGTGGCAGTGGAGGGGCAGGAGAGCCCCAAGTCTGGGGTGAAGCTGGAGGACGGGGTCCCCACTGCCCTCCCCAGCAGGCCTTGGGAGGAGAGCGATGATCAATGACTGCCCGGCGCCAGCCCGTCTCTTTCCAGCCTGGGCACGTCCCTTGCTGTCGACACTGCTTCAGTATTTGCCGAGTAAATGTCATCGCCCTGGGGACAAGCGTTATTGACGCTGATGGAACAGCCCCGTCTGCACCAGCTCTGCAGCCGCCTGAGCCGGCGCTTCTGCAGTCTCAGGACGAGGTGTCTGTCAGTGCTGTGCAAAGGGGCTCCCCCACACAGCCCACCCCAGCTTGGGAGGGAGAGGAAGCCAGGCCCTGGCTGTGCACAGGCTTGCTAATGGCTCTGTGCTCAGGGCTGACTCCTGGCTCTGTGCTTAGGGCTGACTCCTGGTTTTGTGCTCAGAGCTGACTGTTGGTTCTGTGCTCAGGGCTGACTGCTGGCTCTGTGCTCAGGGCTGACTCCTGGTTCTGTACTCAGAGCTGACTCCTGGCTCTGTGCTCAGGGCTGACTCTTGGTTTTGTGCTCAGAGCTGACTCCTGGCTCTGTGCTCAGGGCTGACTCCTGGTTTTGTGCTCAGAGATGACTCCTGGCTCTGTGCTCAGGGCTGACTCCTGGCTCTGTGCTCAGGGCTGACTCCTGGTTTTGTGCTCAGAGCTGACTCCTGTGCTCAGGGTTAACTCCTGGTTTTGTGCTCAGAGCTGACTCCTGGTTCTGTGCTCAGGATTGTTTCCTAGCTCTGTGTTTAGGAATCACTCCTGGCTCTGTGCTCAGGGCTGACTGCTGGTTCTGTGCTCAGGATTGTTTCCTAGCTCTGTGTTTAGGAATCACTCCTGACTCTGTGCTCAGGGCTGACTGCTGGTTCTGTGCTCAGGGCTGATTTCTGGCTCTGTCTCAGGACCAACTCTTGGTTTGTGGTCAAGGACCACTCCTAACTGTGCTCAGTGCTCACCCCTGGATTACACGAGGTCACTATTGTAACTGAGACCCTCATACACTTACCCATGAGGGGTTGCACTCCTGGCCGCAATGTTTCCAACTCTCTCTTAAGGAGCGCTAGAGCTCGCTCCTTCCCTCTGGGTCTCACAGTGCCCCCATCCCCACGCCTACTGTGCTTTGACTGGATAGGCAACATAAAGCAAACACCTTATTACTCCAGCCTCTATGATTCTAGCTTAACATTTACAAAGCTATCAGTGTTCTTTCTTCGCTCATTTATCTCTCAGTTTTATCTTCTCTTGGATCTAGAGTGAGAGTACAGCTGGTCAAGGGCTTGTTTTGCATGTGGCTGACCTGTGTTCGATTCCTGGCATCCCATATGGTCCCCTGAGCACCGCCAGGAGTAATTAATTCCCGAGTGCAGAGCCAGGAGTAGTGCCTGAGCATCATTAGGTGTGGTCCCTGAACAAAACCCAAATAATCAATTTTAATCTCCTCTGCCCATCTCTGAATGATCCCTACTTAACTACTGTTGTCCAATTTTCCAATATTCAAGCAGACATCTATATCACTTTTTTTCTTTTTAGTCACACCCGGCGGTTCTCAGTTGTTACTCCTGCCTCTGCACTCAGGACTTACTCGGTGATGCTGAGGGGACCATATGGGATGCCGGGGATTGAACTCGAGTAGGCCACGTGCAAGGTGAATGTCCTCCCCGCTGTGCTATCGCTCTGGCCCCTCTATATCACCTGTTAACCATATATTAGCTACTGATCAATTATCTACCTACTGTCATCGCTCAATACCAACTCTGCTTCTCTGTCACCCATCAATTTTGATTTAGACACTAATTATCTATTAATTCAGGAAAGATTGGGGCCACCTCTGTGGTGCTTTGGGACTAATCCTGGCCGCATGTCTGGGATTCTTTCCCAGAAGCGCTCAGGGAATGTGCAGATTGAATCACAATTGGTTTGCAATGTGTGTTAACCCTGCTATTAGCTTTCTGACCCACAGGAAGATTATTTTAGAGCAAATCATCCCAACTCCTGGACCTCAGGTCCTCTGCTTCTGCCCCCCAAACCTTGTCTCTTTGCAGAGCTCAGAACTCAATGTTTGACCACCTTGTCAACTACCTGAACTTGCTTTCCTGGGAGCTCCTTCCATTCCTTCCTGATCTAAAATTCTTTTTTTGGGGGGAGGGACTGGCATGGGGATTACACCCAGCAGTGCTCAGGGCTTACTCCTAGCTATGTGCTCAGGAATTACCTTCATGGGACTCGGAGGGAACTTATTGGATGCCGGGTATCGAGCCCAGGTTGGTCACATGCAAGACAAGTGCCCTCCCTGCTGCACTATTGCTCCAGCCCTGGGCTAAAAATTCCATTTTCCACCCTCAACCCTAAGAAATAAAATCACCATCCTCCATCTGTCCAAAAATGCCCCCCCAAAAAATTCAACAGTAAATGCCATGCAGAATGGTGCAAGAGGAGATAGACTTCCAGTAAAAGTCTGGAATGAGAAATTGTCCTGGATGTCATGAGATTTAAGCTCAAAACTGGCCCCTGGGCAAAAAGAAGCAGGCGAAAGCTCCACGTGCAGAGGACGGGGACCTGTCTGTCATTCTCTGCAGAGACCTCAGCCTCTCCCTGACACTTGTCAGCAGTCTCAAGTGCCTGTCAGGTGCCACTTATTAGAGATGTTCCAGCAGAGAACATCTACAAGGGTAGAGATGTGCTACCCTTTGGGAAACTGTTCCCCCACTTTCCCTCTGGTGCCAAATTTGTAACCTGGGCCAGGAGAAAGAATACAGATATTTTATATGGTCCAATCGCAATCAATATTTTATATGGACCAATCTTATATGGTCCTCTGAACACTGACAGGAGTGATCCAAAAGCACAGAGCCAGGTGTCAGCTCTGAGTGACCTAGCTCAGGAGTGGACCCTGAGCACAGAGCCAGGGGTGAACCTTGAATACAGAGCCTGAATACAGAGCACAGATTGTTCTCCATGTAAGGGGGAGGAGAAGGGTGTGTGCACTGACCCTGTACAGACGCACATATCTTTTTTTTTCCCCTTTTTGGGTCACACTCTGCGACACTCAGGGATTTTCCTGGCTCTTTGCTCAGGAATTACTCAGGGGACCATACGGGATGCCGGAGATCGAACCGGGGTTGGCTGGGTGCAAGGAAATCGCCCTACCGGCTGTGCTATCGCCGGTCCGCGACGCACCCTGTCTTTTTTTTTTGCTTTTTGGGTCACAAAAGCTCAGGGGTTACTCCTGGCTCTGCACTCAGGAATTACTCTTGGCAGTGCTCGGGGGACCATATGGGATGCTGGGGACCGAACCCGGGTCGGCCGCGTGCGAGGCAAACGCCCTACCCGCTGTACTATCGGCCCCTCACCCTGTCTTAATCAGCTTCCCACTCTTCCTGTTTAGGATTAAGCACACACCCTGCTTTACTCCCTCCAACTGATTGGCTGACACAGAGCTCACACCCTCCCCTCTCCCTCTACCTGATTGGCTCGCACAGAATTCACACCCTGTTTTACTCCCTGATTGGCTGACAACAGAGTTCACACCCTACTTTCCACCAGTTTAAATATCTCTATTTCACCTAACAAAGCCGAGCTGTTTCCCCCAAAGTGGTTTCTGGGAAACTTCTTTGTGGGTGATCTACTTGACTTCTTTTGTGGATGTGTTCTACTCTACTCCGCTTAGGGCGCGACCTCACCAGTGACATCAACATCCCTCGCCAGGGACATCATGTGTGTGCGGGGATGGAAGTGGGGTGCGGAGATCAATTACACTAGCGCCAAAGCCGCAAATCAAAGGGGCATGCCGGAGTCCCAGCACCCTGCCTATCTCTGCCCAGGGATGAAGGCCATGGCATCGTCATGGATGTACGAGGAGGGGGAAACCAAGAACAAATTGGGGCGTCGGGGATTGAACGTGGGATGATTGAATGCAAGACAAGCGCCCTCCCCCGCTGTACAATCTCTCCAGCCCCCAGAGAGACCTTTTTTGTTTGTCTGAGTTTGTTTGGGTGGGGAGGGGTTACACTTTAAGGTGCTCCGCGGCTGTTTCGCCTCTGTGCTCAGGAGCGCCACCTGTTGATGCTTCAGGTAACCTGCACAGTGCAGAGCTGGAACCCTTGCAGCCGCATTCAAGCAAGCGCCCCACTGCCTTGCCTCTCCTCTCCCCGCTAACCACTAGATCTTTTTATTTTTTTTCCCACACCCGGCTATGCTCAGGTGTTACTCCTGGCTCTGTGCTCAGGAATCAATCCTAGTTGTGTTTGGAGGGACCCTACGGGGTACTGAACATTGAACTCAGGTGGGCTACGTGCAAGGCAAGCGCCCCCCCCCGGTGTCCTATGGCTCCGGACCCACCAATCGCTAGATCTTGCCTTAGAATGTCTCCTTCCGGGTGCTCTCTCTCTCTCTCTCTCTCTCTCTCTCTCTCTCTCTAAAAATTCCCTGTCCTCGATGTTTTTTCTTTTTCTTTTTTGGGTCACACCAGGGATGCTCATGGGTTACTCCTGGCTCTGCGCCCAGGAATTACTCCAGGAGGTGCTCAGGGAACCATATGGGATCCAACACAGGTGGGCCGAGTGCAAGGCAAACACCCTCCCTGCTTGCTATACTATTGCTCAGGTCCCTCTTTTTCTCTTTCTCTTCCTTCCTTCCTTTTTTAAATTGAATCACAATGAGATACACAGTTTCAAGGTTGTTCATGATTGGGTTTCAGCAGTCATACAGTGTTTTTGATGCCTGTCCGTTCCCCAGTGGATATTTCCCTCCACCAATGTCCCCAGTTTCCCTCCCCACCTCTCTCTCTCTCTCTCTCTCTCTCTCTCTCTCTCTCTCTCTCTCCCTCCCACTATCTCTTTACTTCTGGCATTACAGTTTGTAATATAGGTACTGAGGTTATCATATATACCCCTTTTACCTGCTTTCAGCACTCAGTTTTTTTTTTTTTTGGGTCACACCAGCAATGCTCAGGGGTGACTCTAGGTATGCACTCAGGAATTACTCCTGCAGTGTTTGGGGGACCATATGGGATGCTGGGGATCGAATCCGGTTGGCCACATGCAAGGCAAACACCCTACCGACTGTATTATCACTTCAGCCCCCATGCACTCAGTTCTTGCTTAGAGTGATCATTTCCAATTATCATTGTCTAGCCTCATCTCTTCTCCCTCCTTCATAGACTGTCCACCAGCTCTTGTAGAAGTCAGGGCAGTGGGTCCAGAGTGATTGTATAACAGGGAGGGCGCTTGGGTAGTATGTTACCAACCCAGGCTTCATCTCCAGCACCCTATAGTGTCCCCTGAGCACTGCCGGGAGTGATTCTTGAGTGCAGAGTCAGGAGTAAGTCCTGAGCATTTGCAGGTATGACCTCCAAACAAACAAACAAATCAGCTGCAGAGATGTTTCAGAGCACTGAGCACCCATTTTGCATGTGGGTGACCCGGTTCTATTCTCTGAGACTGCATAATCCCCCAGGACCCTTGGGTAGGGGAAACCTCATATATCCACCACACACACACATCAGAAATGGGGTTGGAGGGCGGGAATGATAGTCCAGCGGGTAGGGCATTTGCCTTGCATGTAGCCGACCCGGTTTGATCCCCAGCATCCCATATGGTCCCCTGAGCACCGCCAGGAGTAATTCCTGAGTGCAGAGCCAGGAGTAACTCTTGAGCATTGCCAGGTATGACCCAAAAATAAAAAAAGAAATAAAAAGAAAAGAAAAAAAGAAATGGGCTGGAGAGATAATACAGTGGGTAACTCACTTGCTTTGCATGTGGCCAATCCAGGTTCGTCCCCGGCACCCCATAGGGTTCCTCCTCCTCTATCTCTAGTAATTCCTGAACACAGAGACAGAAGTAACCCCTGAGTAACGCTAGTGTGACCCCCTCTGCCATAAAACACCTCCACAAATCACTTAAGAAAGCAATTCCATGGCTGCCGCTTGAGTGTTTCCACAGCGGCTCAGCGTTCAGTTGAGATGAATGGATTGGTGGCTGTCTTTGTTTACAAACAAAAGTGAGTAGGTAAATGAGGATGCAGGTGTCTGAGAGGTCACACAGGTTGGGATGGGAGAAAGAAGGCATTTGTTTGGCATGTGGCCAAGCCCGAGTTGATCCCTGGCACTGCCAAGTTTAATCATAAATGAGCCCCTGAGCACAGAGCCGGGACTCAGCCCTGAGCACCCCCAGGTGTTGTCTCCAAACCCACCCTAAGTCAAGCAAAATGGAAACGAGGATTCCACCAGGGAGCTTGCTTTGCACACAAGAGTCTCACATTCGACCCACATCTCCCAAGCCGGATCCAGGGGGGAAAAGAGAGCGAGCCAGAGAACAAGGAGAAAGTTGGCGCTTGGCTCTGCCTGGGCCCTGGGGCTGAGAGAGAAGAATTGTCTTGGAAAGGTTTGGGGAGGTGGGCCGTGGGCCAGCTCTGGAGAGCAGCAAACGCAGTGTCACTGTTTCTTCCATAATGCATGCGCTGCGCCACTGCTCCCCAGAGGTCCCGAGAAGGAATAGATCATGTTTGCAGCAGAAGCAAAAGGAATTTGTCATCTCCAGGGCAGCTAGCAAGGTCACTCGGGCAAGGGAACCCTCACCCCCCAGGCTGGCACCTCAGAAGCTCCCTCAGCCTGGGTGCTCCACACAGCATGGTGTGAGGGGACCCGGCAACACTCCCCACCCTCAAAGCAGGGGCTGGCCTCTTGCAGGGGCATCTGCTGGTGGTTCATCCCTGGCATTGGGGGCTGTAGCGTCTGCAGGAACTGTGGCTCTGAAGTCACCCAGTTCTCGGGACTGTGGGATCTCGCCCTTGGCACCAGGAATCCGATTTCATCTCACCTGGAGGAGCGTGTGCCCAGAGAGTATGTTCAGGGTACTGTCAAAGTACGTTGGGGGATTCTTTTTATTTTTCTTGGTTTTGAGGCGTTCCTGGAGGTACAGGGCTGACTCCTGACTCTGCACTCAGGAATTACTCCTGGTGGTGCTCAGGGGATCCCTATGGGATGCTGGGAATTGAACCCGGGTCAGCAGCATGTAAGGCAAGTGCCCTCCCGTTTGTACTACCACTCAGGCACCTATATATGAAAAAAATTTTTTTTGCCTTTTTGGGTCACACCCAGCGATGCTCAGGGGTTTCTCCTGGCTCTGCACTCAGGAATTACTCCTGGTGGTGCTCAGGGGACCATATGGGATGCCGGGATCGAACCTGGGCGGGCACAGGCCGGCCGCTGCAAGGCAAACACCCTACCCGCTGGGCTATCGCTCCGGCCCTATATATGAAATTTTTAAAAACAAGTCAAGTGAGCTGATCCAGGGTGATCAAGGAACTTGCTGACTCCAGTTCTACGCACCACCCCTCCGGGTTCCTTAAGCCCACTCAGGAATCATGCCTGAGCACAGAACCAGGAGGGACCCCTCAGTACTGCAAGGTGTTGTTCCCAAACCAAAAAAAAAAAAAAAAAGAATGATTTGGGGCCAGAGTTATAGTACAGTGGGTAGGGTGTTTGCCTTTCATGCGACTGACACGAGTTCGATCCCCAGCATCACACATGGTCATTCAATCACTCCAAGCACGTGTCACTTGTCACTTGTCTTCCCATTGTTCATCGATTTGCTCGAGTGGGCACCAGTAACATCTCCATATGTCCTGTAGTGTGCTAGTGTAGCCCAAGGGCATCTGCTTGCTCCAGGAGCATGAAGACCCTCAAAACATTCCTTCAGGTCATGGGAATGAGGTCTATAATTGTTACTGTTTTTTTTTTTTTGTGAGGGTCACACCTGGCGATGCTCAGGGGTTACTCCTGGCTCTGCACTCAGGAACCACTCCTGGCGGTGCTCGGGGGACCATATGGGATGTCGGGGATCGAACCCGGGCCGGCATGGGCCGGCCACGTGCAAGGCAAACGCCCTACCCGCTGGGCATCTCTCCGGCCCTTGTTGCTGGTTTAATTCCTGAGTGCAAAGCCAGGATAAGTCCTGAGCATCACTGGGTGTGACCCCAAGAAAAAGCAAATAGATAAATAATCACTAGATCACTAGATATCCCGTTGTTCATCCATTTCCTTGAGCGGGCGCCAGTAACATTTCCATTTACCCTATCACGTGCCAGTGTAGCCCAATGGCATCTGCTTGCTTCAGGAATATGAAGAGCCTCAAACCTCAAAGAGGATGATTTTGTTTTGGGTTTGGGAGATACACCTGGCTTTACTCACGAGTCACTTCTGGTTCTGTGCTCAGGAATTATTCCTGCTGGTGCTCATAGGACTTTATAGGATGTTGGGGCTCGAACCCGGGTTGGGTGTGTGCAAGAAAGCACCCTACACACTGTGCTGGCACTGAGGTCCACAGAGGCATTGTTCAGTTCTCAGTTTGTATTTCTCTCTGTAGAGGGAAAAGTAAGCATCCATTAGCCCTGTGGGCACAGGATGAGCTGGAGATCGGGGGCCCCACATTGAGTTGCTTAGCTCTGCTGGTGTCTGCTGAGTTAGACTCAGGGGCCAGCACCTCCGGAGAGTCAAACCCTAGCCCGGTCTTACTGTTTCTGGAAAGAGAAACCACAATTTTGCTCTGCTCTACAGGTCGACAAAATTGCAGACTTTTCATCAAACTTTCTTTTTTTCTTTCTTTTTTGGGCCAGCAATGCTCAGGGGTTACTATTAGCTCTGCACTCAGATATTAACTACTAGCTCTGTACTCAGATATTACTCCTGGTGGTGCTTGGGGGACCTTATGGGATTCTGGGCCGAACCCAAGTCAGCCAGCGAGCAAGGCAAACACCCTATACCCACTATCACTCTGGCCTCTTAATCCAACTTTGTAAAACAAAACAAAGCAAAGCAACAACAACAACAACAACAACAACAACAACCACAACAACAACAACAACAACTATGGAACACATCCAGTGGTTTTCAGGGAGTGACTCCTGCCTCTGCACTCATGAATTACTCTTGGCAGTGCTCGGGTGACCTTATGGGTGCCAGGGATCGAGCCCGGTCAGCCTCATGTACCATTTGCTCTCCTGCTGTACTATATGGCTCCTGCCCCTTCTATTATCTCAGCATCATGGAAGAAATCTAGAAGATGAACTCTTTATCTACTCGGGAGACAAATACTTTGTTACAAAATGCTAAACTGACTCTCCTGAGATGTTAAGAAGCTGGAAATCTTCTCAGCACTGGAAGAGAAATCATAGACTGGATTAGTCCTAGTGCATGTGGGAGGTACCAGGGATCCAACTCAGGGCCTCATGCTCGAGCTGGGCATTTGCTTCCCTGAAAGACCCATAGAAACTGTGAATGGCCGAAACACTTATCTCTCTCAGTCCCTCTGTGACTTCTTTCTCCGAGGCTGGACCTAGAGAGAGATTCAAGGGCGTCATCGACTGGGGAGCGAGCCAAGTGGAAAAGGACTTGCTCGCTCAGGGCCCGAATCAGCATTGGGTCTGCCTCAAACTATCTCCCAAGCTTGAAGTTTCCAGAGGGCAGTGGTAGGGGCAGTTTTGAGGACTGATTTCGTCCTTTGTTCAAAGCAAGCCTCCTTCCAAGCTGCTGGCTGGCGTTGAACATCCTTCTCCCTGTCCCCCACCCCCGACTTTGCTGGTTCTCCTGTAGAATTTATGCAATCTCGTTATATATGTATCTCTTGCTCAGTACCTTCCACCCTTTCCAGAAATTTAGAACTCATAAATACCATTTCTAGCTTCATCTGGCGTCTGGAGGTGGGTAAACAGCTCAGAAAGAGCCCGTTTAATTAACTCTTACCTGGGCGGATGCCACAGAGATGAGAGGGATTAGGGTGGCCTGGCAAGGGGTGGTGGGGTTGCTTGGAACGTGGGCGCAGGAGTCTGAGTCTGCATGAGGCTAGGAATCCTGATTCTGGGGTTCTCCCCGAGTCTCACCACTCTGGATATTTGAGGACAGGTCAGGAATTCACGGAGACAGGCCTCGGAGTCTTCCTGAAGCAAAGCTTGCTGAAGGGGCTGGGCAGGAGAGAGATGAGGTGGTGTCAAGCTGGTCATGGGGGCAGAGCCCAATTCTGGGTGCTGAGCCCTTTTTGGGGGACCAGAGAGTTAGGAGAGATATGATGAGGTTGGTCAAAGTCTTCCCCTCTGGATCCAGAACATTCCTTGTTCTTCTTTGGGCCATTGATCAATGTGAGTCTTTGGTCAATGTGGAACCATATGGGTTCACAAGAGGCTTGATCATGAGGCTGGCTCCATGGGACACAGAGGACTGTTATCATTGTTGTTTTTTTTTTGTTTGTTTTGTTTTGTCTTGTTTTTGATCTTGAACCTGGCAAGATGTAGGACAGGCAGCTTTCTTGGCCCCCACGAGGGGGAGAACAGTAAAACAAACAACAATAACAAAAAACTGAGAAAAGGTAGGAAAAAGAATATGTGAGAGATTAGGCATAGAGATATGTCGGGAGCGCCGCTGGGGTCCCCGACAGTGCCGGGAAGCGAGTTCCCTTCTACCTCCAAAGCCGGCAGGGAATGGATGAAGACTCAGGAATCCAATGCAGTTTTAAAAGGGCTTTACTATCACAGGTTCCAATATACAATCCAAGAGCAGGGAAAACCTCCGACTCTGGGTTCCCAGCTAGGCCCCAGCCAGGTGTAGGCCAAGATGGCTGCCACCACGTGTTGAGGCCCAACAGGGAATGGAGAGGACGGAGAAGCAAAACACCAAGGGAAGCTGAAATGGCAAAAGGGGGAAAAAAGAGAGCTTCTTTCTTCTTGCAGCTTATTTTATAGCTAAAAATCCGCCCAAACTCCGGACTGGGCTATCTAGAGATGAAAACAGGAAAACAGCTCCATAGAATGTAGCAACTTCAGGAGACCATCTGGTTGTTTACAAGGACCCAGAGCTAATTAAAAGCCTCCTAGCAGAGCTGGGAGAAGCTATAAGCTAAATGTAACTTCCCCTGGCAGGAAGGATCAAATGCCCTCAGGTGATTTCTCCCAGCACCTCACCTAATATCTTGAGCCAAGATCTGCCTGGAATTGCCTTTATAGGGTAGAGAAGGAGGTTTCTGAGACGGCATGTCTCTGTACCAAAGACTAATACTATGCCAGTTAAATATTTCTCCAAGCCTTCACAAGAGTCTCGTCTACTTCACGGTAGTTTTGTATTTTAGTTGCCTTTGAGTTATCAGGGACCCATGCTTGCTTGCTTGGAGGCAAACAGCATTTCTCTCTGGTCTAATTACATAGAGATCCAATGTGGCCAGGCAAATATGCTGGTAAGATCTAGTTAGTCCCACGGTGCTTGTGGTAGCATGAGAGAATATTTATACCAGCCAGTACAGAATACATGGTCAGATAAGACTGCCACATTCAGACTACCCCCTATCTATGAAGTGACCTGCAGGAGGCAATCCAGGGCAGATGCAGAGGCCTAGGCTTTTAGGTGTCCTGCAACAGAGATATAGTTTTTTTTTTCTTTTTGGGTCACACCTGGAGATGCTCAGGGGTTATTCCTGGCTCTTTGCTCAGGAATTACTCCTGGTGGTGCTCGGGGACCATATGGGATGCTGGGGATTGAACCCGGGCCAGCATGGGCCGGCCACGTGCAACGCAACGCCTACCCGCTGGGCTATCGCTCCAGCCCCGAGAAATATAGTTTTTTTTTCCTTTTTTGGGTCACACCCAGCAATGCTCAGGGCTTTCTCCTGGCTTTGCACTCAGGAATCACTCCTGACGGTGCTCAGGGAACCATATGGGATGCCGGGATCAAACCCGGCTGGCATGGGCCGGCCGCATGCAAGGCAAACGCCCTACCCACTGGGCTATCGCTCCAGCCCCCGAGAGATATAGTTTTGAGCCCACCTTATACCAGTGCCCAGGTGTACATAAAGATAAGGTCATGTATTCAGGGATTAAAAAATCTCCAGGCATGGATGGAGTTCAGGAGAGACTTGATCAAGTCATCAAGGGAAGTGGGAGGGACGCCATTTCCTTTTCACCTCCCACAGTGCTAGCACCATCAAGGTTAACCATCTTCTTGTTATCTATGGTGGCCAAAAGTGTTGGGGGAAAGGGGAGTCACACTATTCTCATGGGGAGATTTCCCCCCACCCCCAGAACTTTCTATAGACCGGACAAGCCTCTTTCCTGGACACCCCCTAACTGACACTCGCTTGTGCCTCATTGTCCTGACTTGGGTCCTGTTCCTCACCCTGGACCAATACTTGTGTTGTGCCCTTGTGGAGCACCTCCAAGAGATACCACCTTGATTAGGGTCCAAAATTTAGGGGGGGGAGAATAACGGTAGGGTGCGGGTGAGCTCACCCGTGTTTGCATGTCTTAGTCATACTGGGGTCTTCTCTAGGGAAGGGGAACACTGCCATCTCCCCCAAGGAGGAAGTAGCCCATGATATAGCCACGATTTAGGATGGGGTAACTCAGGGTCAATCCCAGGGCTTCCCACAGTCAGCCTTGGAACTGCACCCTTGACCCTTCCCGTCATATTGGTCTTTGCATTCCTGAATTAATCTCTGCCCACCTCCAGACCAGTCTGCTCTAGATACCTGCTCCTCTGTGTTCTGTCTGACTTCATGTCCTCTACCAAGTGATCTGGAAGTTCATCCCTGGCTGCCAAGCATGTGGCACTTTTTCATTTTCTGACTGGCTAGACCATCTCTCTTTTTTTGTGCTTTTTTGGGTCACATCTGGTGATACTCAGGGGTTGCTCCTGACTCTGCACTCAGGAATTACTCCGGACAGTGCTCAAGGTACCATATGGGATGCCGGGGATCGAACGCATGCAAGGTAAATGCCTAGGGAATCACTGGGAAGTCGTCAGATGGAGGCGTGGTCGTCCCTTCCCCCTCCATCTTGTCGAGCCTGGTGGTCCTGCCCGGGAGCTGCACGCGGCCAGCAGACAGGGCCTCACGGACGGCTGGGGAGGCTGGCGCTCAGCTCGCGCCAGGCCTAGCTGACCATGGAACCCCGAGGAGGACAGATGGGTTTTGGGAGTGGGCCCGTCGCCTCTGGGGGTCCCGGAAGCAGCCGGATGAGACTCGCCCATCACACTAGCCACCATTTTTGCCGTCCGGACACTGCAAAACTGCCTCACGACCAGATCAACAGAGCAAAGCCAGTTCGAGCCCAGGTCGCGGGGGCCGCATAGCGCCGCCGCGGTCCACTAAAATAGTGAAACAGTAATGTCTTTTGGTGCACTGCATTCCACGAAGAGCAGGAAAGTTTGTTGGGAGGGAGATATAGAGAGGAAAGAAATGACATGCAGAACCCGCCAGGTGGTTGAGGTGCGGGAGGGGGAGGGAGGTGGGGACATTGGTGATGGGAGATGGTTTGGGCGGAGGGTGTGTGTTGGAACACTGTGGAACCAAAGCTCTACATGAGCATCTTTCAATTAAAAAAAAGAAGGTGGAATCTACCACAAACATGTGGGAATCAGTGGTTAGGTAAGACAGAGAAGGGAACAGTGTGCTAATATTTGTCAAAAGTGATAATGCCAGCCTAGAACTGAGCATTGAATATAGGACAAAAGATATACATGATAATCTCTAAATGTATGTATTGCAATCCACAATGTGTAAGAGAAGAGAGAGAAGAGAGAGAGAGAAGAGATAAAGAGCTTGCCATAGAGGCAGGCTGGGGGAGAGGGGAGGGAAGTGGGGACATTGGTGGTGGGAGATGGGCACTGGTGGAGGGATGGGTGCTGGAACACTGTATGACGGAAACCCAAACATGAACATCTTTGTAGTTGTATGTCACATGGCGGTGTAATAAAATATTAAAAAAAAAAAGGTAAATGCCTACCTACTATGCTATCGCTCCGCCCCTAGACCATCTCTTTGTGGAGACTCAGTAGGGTTTGGGGGGGGGGTGGTTCCAGTGAGTCACAGTGACCTGAATCTCTTGTCTCCTAGTCTCTTTTGTGGACAACCTTTGGGTAACCACCAAGTAGCAGAATTGTTGGGATGGTTTAGCTAAGATGATGCCCAGAATGGTTCCTATAATTTGTTTTAGTGGCACACCTGGCAGTGGTCAAGACTTACTCCTGCCCTGAGCTCAGGGATCACTCTTGGTGGTGCTCAGAACTCACTCCTGGTGGTACCAAGGGGCCCTACAAGGGCTGGGAATCAACTTGGTTGACTGCGCACAGCACAAGACACTTTCCTGCTGGATTTGTTGTTGTTGCTTTTTTTGGGTCACAGCCAGCAATGCTCAGGTAACCTCCTGGCTCTGTACTCAGGAATTACTCCTGGCGGTGCTTAGGAGACTATATGGAATGCTAGGGATAGTACCTGGGTTGGCCACATGCACGGCAAATGCCCTACCACCTGAACTATTGCTCCGGCCCCGAGGCTGGATTTCTTTGGGGATTTTTTTTTTTTTTTTGGTGGGGAGGTCACACTTGGTGATGCTCAGGAGTTGCTCCTGGCTCTGCGATCAGGAATTACTCCTGGTGGTGCTTGGGGGCTAGTAGGGGTACCATGTGCAAGGTAAGTACTTTACCCATTGCAATATTGCTCCAGCCCCTTTCTTGGGGATTTGATGAGTATTTCTAGGGAGCACAGTCCCTGGACTCTAAATGGAGATCCTGGCTGTCTGCTCTCCCCTTTCCACACCTCCCCTCCTTCCAGCTGAGCTGGAAGGCTGAGCTGCTGCCATTTGTGAGCACAGGGGAACTGCACAGGTCAGAGATTTACCAGGACATCAGCCCAGCAGGCGAACTTGGAGGGTCAAGTCAAGTCCTGCCACTGCCCAGTGGAGCACCAGGAAGAGGCTGGGCGGTGAGAGCCAGATCCCTAGCTGGAGTGCGGCAGAAAAGTCTGAGAGTGGAAAATGTGGGAGCTGGAGTAATAGCACAGCGGGTAGAGCTATTGCCTTGCACGCGGCCGACCTGGGTTCAATCCTCAGCATCCCACATGGTACACCGAGCACCACCAGAAGTAATTCCTGAGCGAAGAGCCAGGAGTCACCCCTGAGTGTCACCGGGTGTGACCCCCAAAAAAAAAAAAAGGATAAAAAGAAAAGTCTCGAAGTGCATTTGAGGGGGAGTATGCTGTGGGCAGGGGGTTAGGCTGGGGGGGTGCATTTGGCTCTTTCTGACCTATCTCCTAGGGTTCCCCCTCAAATCTCCTCTTGGAGGTGTGTAGGAGGATATTGGGTTTCAGTTTATTATTACTACTATTATCATCATCGAAAGAGCTATGCTTGGAATATCACGTCTCACTCAAGTGAGAGAAGGAATCCAGAGTTCTGACCTCCGTCGCTATTCCAGAATCAGGGACGCTGTCTTGTTTGCCAAGGCATCAAAAATCAGATGGACTGGACATGTAATGCGATTTGGAGACAACCGCTGGACTAGAGCCATTACCGACTGGATCCCACGGGATGTCAAAAGATCACGTGGCCGCCCACCTACAAGATGGTCAGACTTCCTTGTTAAGACCCTGAAGGAACGGTTTGAGGCTCTTCATATTCCTGAATCAACCAGATGCCATTGGGCTACATTGGCACGTGATAGGGTCCAATGGAAATGTTACTGGCACCCGCTCGAGCAAATCGATGAATAACGGGATTCAAGTGATCAAGTGAAGTGATTATCATCATCATTACTTTTGTTACTTTTGCTTTTTGGGCCACATCCAGCGATGCTCAGGGGTTACTCCTGGCTCTGCACTCAGGAATCACTCCTGGCGGTGCTCGGGGGACCATATGGGATGCCGGGGATCAAACTCAGGTTGGCAACATGCAAGGCAAACACCCTCCCCTGCTGTCCTATCGCTCCGGTCCCATTGTGATTCAGTTTATTAAGGAGCGTTTGGATTCTCGCCCTCTTGCCTCCTAATGAATTCCCCTCTCATGAACTTTCTTCTTGTTCAATGACATCTGAAACTCACAGATGACCCCTAATTTGGGGCACAGGGTCAGCCCTGGGGGTTACTTTTAGCACTGAAAAACCAAACCAGGCAAGTTGTTTCAATGTCCGTGTCCAGCATGGCTGCCCGCCCCTCTGGAGTGGGAGCAATCTGCCAGGAGTTTCTGGGGATCGAACTTGGGGCCTCATGCACGCCAGGCCTGAGTCTAAGCCCTGAGTTCTGTCCCACTTTTCAGGTCTTTGGATTCCCATTTTTCAGAAGTCCAGAAGGGAGAACAAAGCCAGGCTGGGGCGTCGGAGCGATAGCACAGCGGGTAGGGCGTTTGCCTTGCACGGTTGACCTGGCTTCGGTTCCCAGCATCCCATATGGTCCCCTGAGCACTTCCAGGAGTAATTCCTGAGCGAAGAGCCAGGAGTAACCCCTGAGCTTTGCCGGGTGCAACCAAAAAAAAAAAGAAATAAAAACAAAGCCAGGCTGGGGTAGAGGACAGATGAGGTTTCTAGAGAACTCCAGATTGTGCCCTCTGGGCTGGGGCTGGCCACGGGCCACCAGCCAGGAGTGGGGACAGAGCCTGCTGAGTCCTTGTTGGAAGCCCGCCAGGGAGGAGGGAGCAGAGGAAAGGGGAGTGCAGATCAAAGGCCCAATCCTCCGGGGATGGTGTTTTCCCACTGCCATCAGAACCACAGGGCCTGGCCAGACACAGATTCTTTGGATGGTGCCACCCAGAGGGAAGCAGACTAGGGTCAATGTCAGCCCTGAGCTCAGCAATAGGAAGAACACTAGAGCACCATCAGGGAGCTCAGAGCAGGTTCTGAGCACAGAGAAGGATCAGCCCCAAAGCGCCACAGGAGGCCTCTCCTGAGAACCTCCAGGGGGTGCCCCTGAGCGCAGAGCCTCACCGCACCACTAGGGGTGCTCCTGAACACAAGCCCAAATACCTTGTGGTTCTGGGACCGACCCTGGGGCCTTTCTTGAGCAAAGACCTCCAATCCTTGGAAAACGTGCCTGGGTCTCCCACCTCCAATCTCTACCTGAATGCCCTCTTCCTGGAAAGAAAAGAGGGGAATGTTATGTTTTTGGGATCTCACGTGGGATCAGGAGTGCCCCCTAGGGCAAGGATTGTTTCTGGAACCTGCAGTCCAACATAGACAGACACTGAGAAACAGATTCCTTCCCTCCTGTATCTCCTAATCTTCCGGGAGGATGATGGTTCAGCAGCTCAGTTCCACTCTGGCTCTGCCTCTGTACCTCCAAGAGAGCCAGACTGAGACTCCAAACACAATTTCAAACAGGGATCATTGAGGTCCACTCCCAGGGGACTCAGAAGAGATGGGGTCAGAAAGTTCCTTCCTCAGAGCCAAGCCAGGGACCAGAAGAATGAAGCCAGCCTAGGGCTGAATGCTTCTAGAACCTTCTAGAATAAGTCTCAGACGTTCCCTATTATGATCTGCTAGGACCCCTGAAGAGAGAGCAGGCATGGAGGTTGAACAGAGCTGGCACCTAAGCAGAGAAAGGGTTTGGGGGTGGGGTGCCCAGAATCTTGTCCCTCGAAGCTGGCGCTTGTCTCTGGAATTTGGAGGACCCTGGTTCGCCTAAGCCAGGCCTCTGGGGATGGCGGGGAGGGAGACAGAGTCTGGGCTCAGGCAGACAGACGCTAATGAAGACATTCGCAAGGTTTCCTTGCTCCCTGATGCGACTTTATGTAAGCGAGGCCCCGCCAGCGTCTGGGGCTCAGCTGCTCCAGTAAACACTGAAACGGGCACTTTCTTTTCCTGGCTTGAGCCTCCGAGCAACGCATGGAGATTCGCTGCTGGGGTCAGACTGGAGAAGGGAGGCTTGCAACAACAACAACAAAACCAAAAGACAAATGATCCTGGAGCCTCGCGGTCCAGCCGGGTCCCCAACCCCAGGCATGCCAGGGAGCGCTTTGGAAGCGCCCTTGGAGGAGAATGAAATCCACTTCTTCCCTCATAGCGCTTCTTCCCTCCTCATACGGGAGGCTGGGAGGGGGCCGTCAAGGGGGCAGATTTCCAGTTTCCCAGCTCCCTCCGTAACACTAGGAGTACTGTGGACCCCCTCCCCGCCCCCCGCAATCTCTTTTCCTAGTCCGTCCGGTATGGGGGGGGGTGTGTGTGTGCTTGGCTTGCTGCTTTGCGCCTGCGCAGTCCTAGAAAGGCGCCAGGCTGGGCTGGGGCGTGGCTGGGACTGGGCGTGGTTGGGCTAGAGGCGTGGCTGGGACTGGGCGTGGTTGGGCTAGAGGCGTGGCTGGGACTGGGCGTGGTTGGGCTAGAGGCGTGGCTGGGACTGGGCGAGGTTGAGATGGGGCGTGGCTGGGACTGGGCGAGGTTGAGATGGGGCGTGGCTGGGATAGTGCGCGACGTGGACTGGGCTTGGCTGAGATGGATCGTGACCAGGACCCGCCTGCGTGGGGTGGGAGTGAAGGGGTCATGGGGCCAGACCCACTGCCAGACACACTGTCCTTATACACGCACATAGGTGGCCTTGAGCATTTCTGCTTGGCCTTCGTCAAAGCTGGGGTGTGGGCGCACCTTTACTGCCAATATACCATTCAGAACCCCCAAGTCTGCTAGGGCTCATTAGGGAGATCAAGGTTGTCTGGAGAGGATCTGAGGAAGCAGGTGAAGCAGGGATGGAGAGGCGTGGGGGGAGATCTTGGCGGGTAGGGGGGGGCCTTCACGGTCCCAGTTCAGCTCTGTGAGCTGGTTTTGGCGTGTGCGGTTCACGACAGATGAAGAGACATGCACTCAGGCTGGGAGCTTGTCTCAACTGTTCTGTCTGTGGCTACAGACAGTCAAGAGACAGGCGCATGGGTCTGACTCCTGCTCCTCTGAGCTCCTCCTGGAAGATCTCCCATCAATAAGTCAATACCTAGCGGAAGTTCAGTGGCATGGTGGAGACACGTCATGAGGCCACATGTCATGAGAAAATTAAGGGTGCTGCGGGAGAGGCCAGGCTGGGGCAGCCTTCCTTTTTTTTTTTTCCTTTTTGGGTCACACCGCGACACCCAGGGGTTACTCCTGGCTCTTCGCTCAGGAATCACTTCTGGTGGTGTTTGGGGGACCATATGGGATGCCCGGGATCGAACCTGGGTTGGCTTTCGCAAGGCAAACACCCTCCCTGCTGTGCTATCGCTCAGGCCTCTGGGGCAGCCTTCTTGGAACCTGTTGTCAGTGTGCGCTACCAAGAATCCAGGCTGTGCCTGGGCCAGATGCTAGTCCACAGAGGAGGTCCGGTGGGGAGAAATCTCCAGAGCACCCGGATGTTTGGTCAATGTCATTTTTTCTTTGGGTGGGGGCAGTGTTGGAACCACACCTTAGACGTTGCACCTGACTCTGTGCCCTGAGTGAGCCCAGAGGCACCCGAAACCAGAAGCAAGCCGTGAGCACTGACAGGCGAGACTCCCAAGCCAAAATCAATCAACCACTCAATACAAAATAAAGTCAAGTAAACTAAAAATTAAAAAAGGAAATAAGTAAGACCAAGTAAAAGGAAATAAATAAAACCAAGTCAAATACATTTTAAAATGTGAAAATAAAATAAAGTGAAATAAATGGGAATGAAGTGAAATAAAAGAAAGCAAAATAAAATAAAGCAAAGTTTGAGGAAATAAAGCAAGAATAAAATTAGGACAATAGAATTAAGTAAAATGAAACCAAGTAAAATAAAGTGAGTCAACATAAAATAAAATTTCAAAGGTGAAAAAGTCAAGTGGAGCGAAACGCAGTGGCATAAAGTAGAGCAAAATGATACAGCGGCGCTTTTCCCACAAGCCTGCATGGGTGTGTGCGGTGGCTCCGCGCTGCTCTCCGGGCGCACCTGTCCCCAGGTCCTCACGTTTCCCCTGTGGAGTTGTAGTAGCTTTTGGTCCTTCTTGGCCAAGGTCGAGGCGAGGCCCAGGGCAGGGACAGCGATAGCGACAGTGGCCGGGTTCGGGGAGGAGCGAAGGGGGGCCGCAGTCCCCTTGCTCAGCGCAGTGCCCGTGGACATCAGGAGAGCCGGGACCAGGCCCTCCTGGTCAGCGTCTGGGTCCCGCCGCTAGAGGGCAGCAACGCCTGTCCCGGACAGGAGACCTTTACTCTTGGACAGTCCTGGATAATGTGCGGGGTGGGGTCAGGGGTGAGTTATCATATAAAGCGTCCTTCCTGGGGAATCTCTTCCCTGCCTCTGAGCTAGAACCCAGAAGCTTCCATTTTTTGGGAAGCTTTTCCCCTTTTACTTTTATTTATTTTTTTTTGGGGGGAGGCGGAGGTGGAATGGGGTTGGGGCCAGATTTATGACCAGGGCTGACTCCTTGCTCTGTACTCTGGGATCACTCCTGGTTCAGTGCCCAGGGTTGGCTCCTGATTCTGCTCTCAAGGCTCATGCCTGGCTGTGCTCAGAGCTCCTTCCTGTAGATGCTCAGGGAATTGTCTCAGATCTGGGCACACATGGATTGTTCTTTCTTTTTCTTTTTTTTTTTTCTTTTGCTTTTTTGGTCACATCTGGCGATGCTCAGGGGTTACTTCCGGCTCTGTACTCAGGAATTACTCCTGGCGGTGCTCGGGGATCATACTGGGATGCCGGGATCGAACCCAGGTCGGCCGCGTGCAAGGCAAATGCTATCGCTCCGGCCCCTGGATTGTTCTTTCTACCCTTCTGCATGCCCTCACCCCTGATCTATCCCCTGTACAGGTCTGACCACTGCAGCCTCCTCTGTCCCAGCTGTTCTGGCCACTGTCAAGGCAGAATGTCCTGTAGGCATCTCTGTCGCCCGTCTTTTGCAGCCCAGATACTCGTGGCACCATGGCTAGAGTTTTTCGTGCATCTGAAGATACCCGTGAGGAAGCAGCTCTCAGGCGGGCTCAGGAACATCGGCGCCATCACCGGGACGAACCTGGGCTTCTGCTCCTTCATCTCCACGTGCCTTCACGCTTTCTCCATTGTCCTCCATCTCAGCCTTCCTTTTGTCTTTTTCTTTTTTGGGTCACACCTGGTAATGCTCAGGGGTTACTTCTGGCTCTGCACTCAGAAATTACTCCTGGCCATACTCGCAGGATGATATGGGATGCCAGGGATCAAACCAGATCAACTGGATGCAAGGCAAACGCCCTACCCACTGCACTATCTCCAGTCCCTCTGCATTCAGGAATCACTCTTGGTGGTGCTCTGGGGATCATATGGGATGCTAGAGATCAAACCTGGGTGGGCTTGGTGGAAGGCAAGTGTTCTACCTCTTGAACTATAGCTCCAGTCCCTGAAAGCAAAATGTACTAAGACTTTTCTAGAGGGACCCAAGAGAAAAGAAAGTGGGGGAGGTGTTTGTGTGGCATGCACCCAACTCAGGTTTGAGCTCCAGCAAGACCGAGAGTTGCCTGAGTCCCACCAGGATTGATCCCCAAGCACAGGACCAGGAGTCAGCCCTGAGCATAGGAGTAAACTTTGAGAGCTAGGAGTAAACTTTGAGTAAAGAGGAATATATTTTGAGTACAGAGTCAAGAGTGATCCCTAAGGGAAGAGCCAGGAATCAGTCCTAAGAGACGAAGTGATAGCACAATGCGGAGGGCATTTGCTTTGCACAGTACAGATCTGAGTTTGAGCCCCAGTATCCCCTGTGGGACCAGGCACTGTCAGGAGTGATTCCTGAGTGCAGAGCCAGGAGTAAGTCCTGAAAGTCACTAGGTGTGACCTCAAAACAAAAAAAAATAAGTCAGCCCTGAGCACAGAGCCAGGAGACAGCTCTGAACACCACGATGTGGCCAGGAAGGAAAAAGGAATTCTAAGTGTGGAAGCAATCAAGGGTTCCCTGAAAATCCCCAAGCAGTTGGCCAGGATCCAGAGCTGTGAGCACATATGGCTCCGGTGACACCAGAAATCCCGTCAATCCTCTTGGTGAAAGGCGTTATTGAGCAAAGTCACAGACAGCGGAAGGAGCTGGGGCTGGGGGGACAGTCCTCTTTCCAAACTCCTGAACCAGAAGCACCACAGCTCATGTCCCCCTTTGACAAAAACAGGATCCCCAAAATACCACAGGGGGTCTTAGTTCTTGCTATTGAAAAAACAGAGGGGAGTGTTAGCCCCAGTCCGAACCAGAGAAAAGAGCTTCAGAGAGAGGGAGTTGGGTGTCTGCTTGGAGACCCAGTAAGATGGGGTGAGGTCACAGTTGTACGCCTTCCTTTCTTCCTCCCTCCCTCCCTCTCTCTCTCCCTTCCTACCTTCCTACCTTCCTTTCTTCCCTCCTTCCCTCCTTTCTTTCTTTCTTTCTTTCTTTCTTTCTTTCTTTCTTTCTTTCTTTCTTTCTTTCTTTCTTTCTTTCTTTCTTTCTTTCTTTCTTTCTTTCTTTCTTTCTTTCTTTCTTTCTTCCTTCCTTCTTTCCTTCCTTCCTTCCTTCCTTCCTTCCTTTCCCTCCTTCCTTCCTTCTTTCTTTCTTTCTTTCTCTCTCTCTCTCTCTCTCTGCTTTTTGGAGTCACACCTGTGATGCTTAGGGGTTACTCCTGGCTCTGCATTCAGGAATCATTCCGGGTGGTGCTTGGGGACATTATGGGATAGCAGGGATCGAACCTGGGTCAGCTGCATGCAAGGCAAATGCCCTAACCACTGTACTATTGCTCCGGCCCCACAGTTGTACATATTCTAACCAGGACACCCCAGCATGTGTATGAGGGAAAATGGGGCAGCAGATGAGTGGAGAAGCAAGTCCTGAATAGAGGTCAATGTGCACACAGGGGAACAGATGTCATGGGTTGTGCTTTGGATGGGATGAAGAGCAAGGAGACAAAGGATAGCGACATCTCTGCAATATAGTCCCCAAAGCTAGGGGATGTGGGGTCAGTGGGCCGGGCACCTTTCAGCACAATGTGCCCCGAAAGGCTCTGCTTTTGGTTGATCAGAGCAGAGAGAGAAGGCAAACAGGATGGATTCCTCAGGACTGTTTATATTGTGTGTGTGTAGGGCTGAGGGGGTGGGTCAATTTCCCACTTCTTTTATTTTTTTTTTGCTTTTTTGGGTCACATCCGGCAATGCTCAGGGGTTACTCCTGGCTCTGCACTCAGGAATTACTCCTGGTGGTGCTCGGGGACCATATGGGATGCCAGAGATCGAACTCAGGCCGGCTGGCCGGCCGGTGTGCAAGGCGAACGCCCTACCCGCTGGGCTATCGCTCTGGTCCCAACTTCCCACTTCTAACCTCAACAGTATATGAGAGCTTTTCCTCCCCCAGAAAGTCCTTTTCTACATTTTTATTTATTTGGTCACACCCGGTGATGCTCAAGTGTTCCTCCTGGCTCTGAACTTAGGAATTACTCCTGTTGGTGCTCAAGGGACCATATGGGATGCTGAGGATCGAACCCAGGTCACCTGCATGCAAGGCAAACGCCCTACCTGCTGTGCTATCACTCCAGCCTGCTTCTGCAGTTTGAGGGGAAAGAGATAGGGTTGAGGTTGCGTGAAGATGCCCCAAGCAGGAGGCCAGAGAGATGGGTCGGGTCCGAGGTGGGGCCAAGCGGCTCCCGAATGTGGATCTTTCTCCGTCCTAATTTCCAGGTGGCTGGAGATGGATGAGGGGCCCAGTAGAGGGAAGGATGCGCTGTGAAGCTGGCAAGAGAATAATCAGGACAAGCATCTTTGTGACCTAGAGCTGGGAAGAGCAAAAGTTCCTGAGTAAAAAGTCAGTGCCTTGCAAAGCCGAGATGAAACGTAGATGGATTTGGCTTGCTCCGAAGGACAGCAGGACGGCGAGGAATCTGATGTTCTCCAGGACAACCGCTGGTGCCCAGGGCACAGGGATGCACATTGAATCTTGGGCAGTTTAAGAAAGGCTTCTGCGGAAGCAAGGAGTCTGGGGATGAAGAGGTAATAAAAGACTTGAGGGAACTTTCAAACCAAGCTATGATCTGCAAAGAAATTACCTGCTTGGGGCCAGAGTACAGTGGATAGGGCTTGCACATGGCTGAGCCGGGTTGGATCCCTGACATTCCATATGGTCCCTGAGAACTTCCAGGAGTAATTCCTGGGTGCAGAGCCAGGAGTAACCCTGAACATCGCTGGGTGTGACCCAAAAAGTGAAAGAAAAGAATAAAAGAAATTACCCTGCTTTCTGCCCCAGCCATAAGACTCAAGACTTAAAAAGACTCTGCCCAGGGCAAGAGACAAAGATAGGAGTGAAGGCAGTTGTCTTGCATGTAGCTGACCCCGGTTCCATCTCCTTCACCATATGTGCTCAGTTGAGCAACATCAGGATTGCTCCTGCCCATAGAGCCAGGAATAGCCCCCCGGGGACCAGAGAGATATAATACAGGGGGTAGGGTGCATGTCTTGCATGTGACCAAACCGGTTTTGATTCTGACTACTTATATAGTACCCTGAGCCCTGCCAGAAGTTGATCCCTGAGTGATGCTCGGTGTGGCCCCCAAAGCACATACTTTTACCCTGGCTACCACCAGGGGTCGCTCTTAAGCATCAAAGTAAGAGTAGCCCTTGGGTACTGATGGCTGTGCTCCAATCCATACTCTAAAAAAAGAATAATTGGCATTGGCTAAACTTTGGTGTTAATGAAACTATGATTCAAGTCTTCGAGTTATTTTGTTGTTGTTTTTAATTGTTGTTTTTAGACCACATCTGGCAATGCTTTCTCTTGGCTCTGTGCTCAGGAAATCACATTTGGAGGGCTTAAGGGGACTCTATGGGGTACCTGAAATTGCACCTCAGTAAGTCGCGAACAAGGCAGGAACTTGACCAGCTGTACTAGCTCTCCCTGTCTCTCTATTTACTTTGCTTGTGAGAATGGGGTTCAGATTCAGAACCTCTACCGCCAGGCCATATCACTCGTTCCTATTAAATAGACCCTGGATTGCCCTGTTAAAATACTCATAGGGAGGGGCCAGAGCGATAGCCCAGTGGGTAGGGCGTTTGCCTTGCACGGCCGGCCCATGCCGGCCAGGGTTCAATCCCCGCATCCCATATGGTCCCCCCGAGCACCACCAGGAGTAATTCCTGAGTGCAGAGCCAGGAGTAACCCCCTGAGCATCGCCGGGTGTGACCCAAAAAAGCAAAAAAATACTCATAGGGAACTGAGCAATAGTCCAGCGGGGAGGGTGTCTGCCTTGCACACTGCCGACCTGAGTTCTATCCTCGGCATCCCATATGGTCCCTCGAACACCACCAGGAGTAGTTCCCTGAGTGCAGAGCCAGGAGTAACCCCTGAGCATTGTCGAGCATGACCCCCAAAATAATAAATAAATAAACAAATAGATAAACAAATAATAAAATTACAATTTTAAAAATTGAAAATACTCGTCACTTGTATCACTTGTCTTCCCCATTGTTCATCGATTTGCTTGAGCAGGTGCCAGTAACATCTCCATACATCCTGTCGCAAGCAAGTGTAGCCCAAGGGCATCTGCTTGCTCCAGGAAAAGGAAGAACCTCAAACCATTCCTTCAGGTCATGGGAATGAGGTCCATAATTGTTATTGGTTTTTGGCATATCAAATAAAACACGGGTGACTTGCCAGACTCAGCAATGTAGGTGGTATAATCTCAGTAGAAGGCTCTTATGTCGAGCATTTACTGATGAAACTCAACAGGGAAAGATCAGCTTTTCTCTTGGGTGGAGCTCTGAGGAGCTGTGGAGTCTGGATATTGAGAATGACTGACCTCATGATATGGGGTTTCCTCTGGCTTCTTGCTAGGCTCACTGGGATGACGGGCCATGGCTTGAACCTGCCTAGAACTGTATAGATTGTATAAATGTGAAAGATCCTGGGAAGGACCTGATCCTAACATCCAGTAATATCTAAGACTGTGCCGCAGTAGAGCAGCAACACGCCGCTGGAGCTGTGGGTCTGGAGTGTCTCTCTTCTGGGGTTGCTGGCATGGAGGTGGAAGAACGGAGGAGCCCAAATCCCCGCTCCAAGTCCGCCAGCGTGGCCCCTCCCTCCGCACGTGTTAGGCAACACCTGAAGAGAGACACTCGAGACCCAACCACTGAGACCCACAGCCGCTCCGCTGGGCCCCACGTGGAAGCAACCCATGGAGCTCCCGAGGGCGGTAAAGGGGCTTGGCCAGCCCCTGGCCAAGTCCAACATAGCTCCAAGGGTTCGCTCACACGAAAATACTCATAGATTATATAAAATATCCATGGGATGAGTGCCTTAAACTTATCAGACCTGATGAGTGCCTTGAAACTGATCTGCCTGAAAGGAATCAGCCTGGCCTGAGACCCATCAGCCGGGTTCACTTCACGTCTGTTTCATGTCCATTTCACATTCTTTCCTGGAACAGCAGAGGAGAACCGAGGTCAAATTTAGGACATGCTACCCCTTCCAGATTCCTGGAAGCATCTTCCCAGCTTGACTTCCAAACCTCCATTGGATTGGCAGGTTCCCTTCCACCTCTCCCCGCCACCCCCATCCGCCAGTTTCATCCACAACCCCCACCCCCACCCCATCCCGACCATAAGCCTGAGCAGGCAAACGGTGCTTTCCTCCTCTTACCGGGTCACATGCTTTGACACCTGCTCACCTTGGCACAGGTCTACCCCCAGAGAGGAACCCTGCAGAGATGGAGTGTTTGGCTGCTGGAGGAAACAGCCAGTCTTCTGCAGGCAGAGCTCTGATTCGGGGATGAGGGATGGACAGGGAGAGGCGAAGCGCTTTCCTGGTTCCAGGAGACAATGCAGTTTTGTTGAGCGGCTTGAAATCTCTGCCTTTCCCAGGTGGAGAGAAAGGTGTTGGGGTTAGTGGTGTAGGTGGTGTTGATGGTGGTGGTGGTGGTGGTGGTGTGTGTGTAGACGGGTTGATGCTATAATCATGGGCATAGTTCTCTTTCCAAGGAATCTCAACTCTGACCTGGCCTGAGTTGCGGGTGGGGGTGCGGTGCTGGGAGCCCACAGTATGATGGAACCTTGTTCCTGGTGGGCACGACGATGCTCTCTCTGCTTGAAGGGAGGGTACGCCCCACCGCACCGCACAACTACCCAGTGCTTTGGGGTGGGACCAGACAGTATGGGCGGTATCTGGCTTCCAGGAGTGCAGGTAAGAGTTCTGCCAGGACTGTCCAGACAGTGGTCAACTGAACGGCACTTTCCACCTCCAGATCCTTTGAGGGTCCGGCCCTCACCACAGCTCTTTCCATCTTCCAACTAGGCTCCTCCCCTCCAGACCCTGGCTCCGCCCCTCAGGTCTATCAGTGTGGCTCCCCCTCCAGCCGTTCCCTATTCTGCCCTATCCAGATTCACGACTCTGGCTCCTACCCCCTCAGCCCCCTTATCCTGACTCCGCCCCCTCCGTGCACTGGTCCGGCTCTACAGTCCAGACCGTCCTTCAGTCTGGCCCCTCCCCTCCAGCCCCTTCCACTGCTTAGCTGTACCCCCTTTCCCCCATCCTTCCAGGTGCCCCCTCCAGGTTCCCTTCCCCATCCCCTCCAGGACGCTCCCTAAACCTGGCTTCTCCCCCTCCAGCACCTCCCCATTTGGGTATTTCACATCTCAAGGTCCTCAGTCTGGCCCCACCCCCTTTAGATCCACCCTCGATTGGCTCCCTTCCCTCCGGGCCTGCCCCACGTCTGGCTCCGCCCCTCCCTCAGCCAGGCTCCCTTGCAATCCAGACCCACTGTTGACCTAAGGGGCTGAAAGGAGCCAGCACCGGGTGCTTGTGGAAGAATCGCCAGGGGTGCTGGGGGAAAGTAGCCGCCTGAGCTCCTCTCAGCACTTTGTCCCCAAGGTTCGGCAA
>JAJIBD010013380.1:0-42139 GCA_021461705.1 Cryptotis parvus | reverse complement strand
AAATTAGGGGAGCCTTCAAAGAAAAAAGAGAGATTGGATTTAGAAAAAGTATTATTTCAGAGCTTGAGAAGAAAAGGACCTGAAGTATTTGTAGGCTTCTTCACTTTTGGTCTTACCTGCAATATTTGGGAAGCTAGGGCTCCTTGGTAATTCTTACTAACAGGGCCAGTTCAATGTAAGTGCCTGACAGTGTGTAGCTAATGGGGATGACTGTTGAGAATTATGCATGTCACCTTGGGAATTGCCTAAGGACCTCCAGAACAAAACCCAGTGATGCCCAGAGGTCTTGATATTTATATCTCATGACATTGGGAGTATCGTGTGGCTTTAGGACTGGATCAGAGTTGCAAGGCATGTGCTTTAGAACCTGTGCTATTTCCCCCTGACTCCTAGTTTTGCTATGTTTTTTAAGACCACCCTCAGAGTTCCCGTGAAGGACCTGAAGTGCTGAGGCCCTATCTCAGAGATTCACATGCTGCTTGAGCTAACTATGTCACCCGTAAACAAGTTTTAAAGTCTGAATTTTACTCTGCATGTGAGAAGAAATGATTTAAGGAGTTTTGAAGAAGAGAAAAGTATCATGATTATTTATAATTGTGAAATAAATTGGCAAATAAAACTGGGAAGTAGGAAAGTTAATTACTATCATTCTTCCAAAACAAAGACAAGAACTCAGAAATGTTATGGATGGAATGGCTCGAAATGAGTGATATTTTGAAGCTTCAACTAATAAAATTTGCTACTGTACTGAATATGGATTCAAGAATAAATCCAAAAGTGTTACCTTTCAGAGAAAATATTAAAAAATAGGTTTTAACTAAAATACTATTGCTAAGGAGGAGGTCCAGTAAAAATGGGGTTGATTTAAGTGTGAGAGAACTACTTATCCATCTGGAAATGATGAAATGGCTCTTGAATATACGCACCAACACTCAGCAGAAAAAGACTAGTAGATGAACGGAAAATTTTAGTGCTCTAGTTTTTAAAATATTTTTTAAATTCATAATATCAGATGAGAAAACCAGAGATTAAATAATGAAACACATTCAAGGAGAGTCATATGGCTTTAAATTCTCAGAGATCAAGATTATGAAGAGAAGTGTTAAAAGAAGAGGTAGCCAAAAGGGAGTTACATGTAATCCCTGAATGCCTGTAGGGCAAGAGACAATGTGTGAAAGAAGGGGGGGGGAGAGAGAGAGAGAGAGAGAGAGAGAGAGAGAGAGAGAGAGAGAGAGGAAAGGGCCTGCTATAGAGGAAGCCTGGGGAGAGGGGAGGTAATTTGGGGACATGGTGGTGGGAATAGGACATTGGTGGAAGGACAGTGCTGGAAGATTGTATGACCGAAACCCAATCACAAACATCTTGTAATTGTATATATCACAGTGGTATATTCTTTTTTAATTAAAAAACGAAGTGGTAGCTAATGATTTTCCTGATAATATACTATGAAGTACAGGTTATTGAGTGAAAACTGAGGAATTAAAAAGAGATGTGGTTAAAACACAAGAAATGTGTTCTGCTCTATGGGATGCTACTCGGAAAAGGAATAGTACTTGATATTTGTTTCCTCCGGTGACTGGCATATTGAATGTGAATTCAAAGCATGGAACAGTTAGTACTTCTGGTTGCTTGGACAGATTGTTGAAGCTAAAAGGTTTTGGGAGTGGTTCAATACTGGGAATTGTGCCATGAATTTGGATAGCATAGACTTGTCATAGGACATAGTTAAATTCACAAATCGGTCATAAACTAATTCTTTAAACAAAGCCAACCAGTCACAGCAAAGTTCAGGGTATTTGACAGAGCAACTATATTTGTTTTCTCTGTGTTTTTACATAGGTTTTGTTCTCTGCCCTAATCTTCTCTTTGATATAATCATATGTGCCTAAGAGCCTGATGAAATCTCCTAGCCTTTAGCAGACTTTTGTACTACCTTAGAAAGAATTTGATGCAGTCTTCTAATTCTTCTAAGGTAGGCAGTCAAAGGTCTGTTTGAAGCTAGATTTGGTACAGTGTGTTTGTATGTCTTTCAGGAGACTGTGTGAAGCTGACAGTGAAATAAAATTGTTTAAAAAAATTAACATGAAATGCCTCATTCCATAGGGGTTAACTGTAAGTTACCCTCATGTTTACCCTCTCATATTTTCCAACGCCTTCATTGTTTCCAGCTTTTTATTCCTCCCTTCCTTCTACTCCTCTCCTTTTTTCCCTCATGTAATCCTTTCTTAATTCCACCAATCCATCATCCCTTTCTTTCTACTTTTCTTCCTTTCTTTGTTCCCTCCATCATCTCCCTCCCAATTAATTTATCTCCTTTCTTTACCTCTCTTCTTCACGCCTCTCTATCCCTTAATTTCTTATGTCCAGTACACATTATAGAACATATCTAAGATGACTAAGATTGTTAGTTCCTTTGCCTAAGCCCAAAACAAATTAATATAGCAATTGTGAGCAAAAATTTTATATTGTACTTGAAGAGAAGAAATACACAGAATTTGCAATTTTTAACATTTCATAGAGCTATTTTATCTGCCTCTTTTACCACATATCCTAATAGCAGGAATAATGGATTCCAGTCAAAATGCTTCAGTTAATATTTAAGTTATTGAACTGTCTGTCAATATTGAACATTCTCTGTCTCCAGATTACCCACTCATGACAATAAACGCATTACATGTGGGCACATCATAAATGGGTCACACACATTGCTTTTTGAAAGATCTGCACAGCTTTACAGCTTTAGTCAAGTGCAACCTCCCTGCAGCCTAGGGTTATAGGAGTCATCTACAGTGATTTATTTCTTCATGTAGTTATCGCTTCTATTTCAATCATTTAATACACGACTTTGGCTACCCTGATATGCACTGACTTCTAAGATTGTTTACTCTTTTTAATTAGATCTTTTCAATTACTTTGGATCTAAGATGATATATCCAAAATGAAATTCAACTGTCCTTATTAATCATAGGTATTTAATATTGTCCCATAAAATGTATCTCAAACAAGACTTTATGTAACCACTAAAAATATTTATTTTATGGAGGTAAGTGCTTCACACTCTGAACAAGTTTCAGCTAGTGTATAGCTTTATAGTTCAACAAGTGTACACACCACCCCCGCTATCCCCAAAGCTTTAGCTATAGTCTGCCTTTCCAGTTGCCTCTCCTTTAGACCCAGCCACTCAACAACCACTATTCTGTTGCTAGATGAAAAGCATCTTTCTCTTTTTTTGTTGCTGATTTTATACTTTAAAAAATGAGTGAAACAAAATATTAATATTTTCATTCTTACTAATTTCACTTGAGCTAGAGCATTATTTAAATTTCAAGAATGTAAATCTTAAATAAAATCATTTATCCAGATTTAAGTCAAGATAGTGATTAATCTCTAGGATAAAAAAAGACTTTATGCCAAGAGGGAGGGGAGACTTGCAGAGTGCTATTTTTAATATTTGATTTTTAAACATCAAACTCTCATTACATAAACGTTTTGTAAATAAAGTTTTAGGTTAAAACTGTTTTAAAATACTTAGAGGCAAAAAAGATACACATGACAACCCTTTAATGTATAGTTCTGTAATCCATAGTCTGGAGGGGAAGGAAAAGAGAAAGAGAGAGAAACGGAAAGAATTAAAGAACCTGCCATGGAGCAGGGCTGGGGAGGGGGAGGGAACCGGGACGTTGGTGGTGGGAGATGGGCACTGGTGGCGGGATGGGTGCTGGAACACTGTATGACCAGGACCCAAATATGAACTTTTTTTTTTGCTTTTTGGGTCACACCCGGCAATGCACAGGGGGTTACTCCTGGTTCTGCACTCAGGAATTACTCCTAGCGGTGCTCGGGGACCATATGGGATGCCGGGATCGAACCCGGGACTGGCCGGGCCGCCATGTGCAAGGCAAACGCCCTACCCACTGGGCTATCGCCTCCGCCCAAATATGAACTTTTTAATTGTATATCTTTGTAATTGTAAAAATAAAAAATTAAAAAAAATAAAAAATAAAATTATAAAAAAAGGAAAAAAAACTGCTTTAAAATACAACATGCTGTAAATATTTCATGAGTTATAAACATTTGACAGTATAAAGAGAAAAAATGAACAAAATGTTAATTTCCATAATACCTTATCATGTAAAGATTCTTCCAGATTTTTTCTGAATGTTTCCGATTCTTGAATTAAAAACATTCTACACACAGAAGAGAAATGATATATTAAAAACAATTTTAGATTTACTTGTATTCACCATTCAAAAAAGTGAAAAACTTTATTCTTTCCTTGGTACATTTATTTCTGGGATTCTGGAAAATGAATTTCAGTTTTGAGAAAATATACCTGAAATGTAGAGTTCTTTGTAACACTTTGATGGTAAAATTTAGTTTTGCTTGCCTCTTACAGTTTAAAATACTTGCCTTTTAAAATATAAAATGGATAACTCTCCAGATGAGAAGAGTAAGTAGTGAGCTGATCATTAAATAGAGGTGTTACAGGTAAAGAATTCATGCATTAATTCTAATGCAACACTATGGCAGATATGCAGCTGCCTGTAATCTGCCAAGGTTTTCACAGGGCACAAGAAGTAAGTTTCCTGTAATTCTCTCTCTCTTCTCTCTCTCTCTCTCTCTCTCTCTCTCTCTCTCTCTCTCTGTCGGACTGTGGCCTCCAAAATTAAATGGGGAATACTAAATAAAAACAAGCAATATAAGCAACTCCAAAGTCTTGAGAGTACTAATTACAATCTGATTTGTTACAAGAAAAATTTTAAATTTGAGTTTACTATGGGTGTTGGAAAAAACTTCATATGAACTAATTTTTATTTAAATAAAAGTAATTATTAGATTATATTTTATAGTTAAATTTCAAAACAAATTTCAAATATATAATTAGCAATTTACATCTTAGAAAAATAAAATTTAATTTGATATTAAATATAGAATTAATAATGTATAATAAATTATTAGATAAATAAAATACATTTTAACTGTTTAACTTATCGAACAGAACATGGAAATCACTTACATGACAGATATATATTTAAAGCTTTGCCTTAAAAGTTTTATCTGTTGCTTCCATGACAAAATGACTATACTTATAGCTCTATAAAGTAAAATTTAAATTATATTCATCTTTCAAATTTATTTATTTTGGTTAGGAGGTCACACCTGACCTTATTCCTAGAGGCTGTTCAGGAATTACTCCTCTTCTGTACTTACTCCTTGTTCTCACTCCTGGTAGGCTTGAAGGACCACATGTTCTTCCAGTGATCAAACCTGGGTCAGCTACATTCAAGGTCTTACTACTAGCTGTACTCTCTGCCCTTCACCTTTCAAATTTATAGAGTAAAATGCAACTAATAATTTAGCAATTACCCTAATGAGTAGGTATTTGGAACTGAATGGGAAGGGTATATACTTATGAATTCCAAATGCATATATTACTTAAAATATATTTTAATGAAATGTGTCATTGTATAATAAATACTGTATAGAATACAGGAAAATGATGGTTTACTAGTGATTAGTTCCAATCTAAATTTTAAACGTGGTTTATCTTATTTAATACCCATTATTATTTTTAATCAGGAATTATCATTCAGAGACCTTAACTATTAGTCTTCTAGCTGCCAAATATCCATGGGAGATAATTATTCGCAAATAGTCTGCAGACATAAGGAATATTTTTTGTGAAATAATTTAGATGTAAATAATGCCTCCCTAAAATCTTGGTGGTGCTGACTCTAATCCTACTACTGATATGAACTCACGCACATATTTGATGTTTTTAATGATTTAGACAATAACTACTTGAAACGTTTTGATGGTTCATAGCACATTTCTCCACTTACCCCCCAATATTAAACTTCTCTTCATTCTCCTTTGAGTTAAAGAAAAACAGTAAATAAAACACTTTCATCACAAAAGCGTCATGCCATTTCATTCATCTCGTCTGACCATCATAATATGCACACATTTATATACCAAGTATTTAAAAATTTTTCCTGGAAGGTCGGAATGCACATTTTTTATAGATGTCATTTACTTCTTAAAATGAATCAAGCATTATAATTAAAATAGACAAAATATCATTTGATGAAATAGTTTCAGAAGCAGGGTATAGAAAAGTGATTATAAGAATATGGTGAAAGAAATACAATACTTTGCTTTCTGTCCTATTACCTTCTCTTCAAGAGCAGCCATTCTTTCCTTTAAGTGTAATTGCAAACGTTCATTGGATTCAGTCAGAAGTCTGTCCACAGTATCAGACAATCTTTTGTTGCTCCTCATTCATTTTTTCTCTTTGCCTAGCCTTAAATTAAAGAAAAAATAATAACTTGGTATAAATTTATTTAAAAATTTTTAAGAATTCAAGAAAAAAAATTCAAGAAAAATTAAATTCAAGAAAAAATAATAACTTGTATAAAATTACTTAAAATATATTTTAAGTAATGGGTTTTAAAAGGATTTTATACTTCAAAATAAGATTTAATTTTGTCCCTTTTGTTTAATTGGTAGAAACATTTTTATTTAAAATCATAGAACACAGGTATGAAATTTATAATTTCACCAATAATCTAGGAAGACATTCATTGCCATATGTAGATTATAGAATGGTGATTGAGACATTTGTTCTTAATATACATACTCTTTGAAGTTCTTGATTTTTCTCTTCAAGTTGACCTTCTAGATGTCTCCATACGTTCTTCAATGTTTCCATGTCTCTCCTCTGCCTGTTGAGAAATATGAAGAATAGGCCTGTAATGTAAGATCTGGTAAAATTTTCCCTCTAATTAAACTGAAATAAAATGTAAAGCAAGCTACTACCAACTGCAAATGTAGTTTTCAAAAATAAACTTTGTTTAAACAGGCAGCTGAACAGCATTGCTTGAAATGTGTCAGCTACAAAGGCCTGTTACATCCAAGCATCAGCAAACCATTGGAATTTCTTATGAGCAATGAAATCAGCCAAATGTAACATGCAGACTGTGCGCGGTTTGAACACAAACCTGCCATTGTCCAATTGTAAGCTCCTGAAGCACTGAACTGCACAGATGGTTGATTATCAATAAATAAAAGTAACATAATTTTTATAAATGAAACGAAAAACTTAAATGGATTCTATTTGGCAATAGAAAGTAAAGTCCAGTAGGACTACCTTCCTACGTATGGAGATCATTTCTTGTAGTTTAGCTTCCATAACATATTGATAATCATCAGATGAGGTAGAAGAGGTTGGATCAGACTAACGAGTCAAGGAAAAGGAGAGGGACAAAATTGAAAAATCAGAACTAAAGACACTGACAGAAACAGAACATAGCACAGAGGTTTAAAATAAAAGTGTGACAGCAAATTTAATACTTTAATAGAGAGAATTTTATGCGGAAAGAACTATACTGATATCTGGTGAATAAGATGCAGATGATGGTTTTAAATGAAGAACACTGACATGTACAAATAAAAAGCTACTGACCTAAGGTATGGAAGGTTAGTGATGACTGTTGATGGAACACTACTACAGAATGCATTAAAGCAACTCGAGAAGATTATGCTGTAATTGGAATTATGGGAAACCAAACACTAGAATATGTCTCTGTTTGGCTGTAAAGAATTGATTTGTATCAAATTTTACATTAAAAATGGAAATATTATACCTCAATGTTGAAGATTATGCTAAGGTAACAGCTCAAGTGAAATAAATAAAGAACAAGACTATTAACCTAAATCTGTGGAAATTGGAGAAAAGCTAAGCGGAAGGTTAATTCTTTGGAGTCTTCTCCAATTCAAGCAAGATTGAGTTTCCTCAGCAACAGCAGCAAACTTGCAAACTGATTTTGGTTAACTTTAGCACCTAGTCTCAGAGAGTGCTTAATTTCAAATGAAAATGATCAGCAGTTCTCAAAAGATCAAGGTAGCAATAATGTTTGCCACCTTGGGACAACAAAACTTATTTGTAAGCTCTCTTGAAAAATACTAGGGACTGGTTCAAAACAAGTACTGCATTGGCTGGTTGCTATGGAAACAAAACTGTGTCCTACAGTGAATAGGCAGCATAGAGCCTTGCTTTTTGTGAGCTTAATATTTGCCCAGAGCCAAGGTTAGTTTAGTTATATGTCTTGGAGATGACTCTGAGGTTACGACAATGCAAAGTGTCAAACACACATGACGCGCCAGATAGCTGAACTGCATTAGTATTTCTTTGGCACAGGTTAATTGTATTAGTTTGTTACAAACCGATATCATGTGAATTGACAGATACATTTTAATAACATAATATAAGGATATATTTTTCATAAATTTCAATAAAAAGCAAAAGATAAATAATATAATTAGAAACATACCTTATGCCAGGACTATAAAATTAAACTATGGAGCATATCCTATTACATCTCTAAATTCATTCTAAAATAGAATGAAACTTACTTTCTGTAACTATAATATTACATATCAATATGTCATGCTGTACCTGAAAAGAAATAGTAACCTATTCGTGGATTGGTTCAAACACATATATACTATTTTATGCAGTAAATTTCATCTTAATCTGTTAAATAAAGATTTAACATTTTAAATGTGGTATGCAAATGTTATCACAGCATTCAAATCTTATGTGAGTTTTCTTCTTATAATCATATTTGAACATTGGGAAAAAATAAGAAATGATAGATAATAACTGATGTTCCAAAACTTCTAAGCAGAAGCAAGAGGTACACCTACTATAATCCTCAAATGTTTTTAAAGTAACATTTTCAACTAAAATGCAAGTAAGAATACAATAAGAGGTACATCTTTTTATGTGCACATTGATATTTCTGCAATATCTTAAAACTATATTTTAACAAAAACTATATTTTAACAGACAGATAGAAATATTTCTAAAAAATAAACAGGTAACAGATTCAAATAGTTAAGCACAAACACATTAATTTCTAAATTGATCTTTCAATAATGCCAGTCTAGCGTTTCAAAACTCAGACCTTACTTGTTTTATTCCTTACTTTTGAAAGCAAATTAATGAACGAATGTGAAAATTCACTTTTAGAAATTAAATAAGAATCTGTTATATTTAAATTGTAATATGGTTGCCTACACTTCTGATGATTACAAAACTAAATGATATACTTAATTGAATTTAAGGTAAATGTCACGGATAGTAGAATATGAATTTTGACTAAATAAATTAGACATCATAGCTCATAAAAGTAGGAGCACATAATTTTAATTTTATTAGTTAATTGTGTGCATATTTTCCACAAACAAAAAGTTTAATTTCCTCTACTAGTGAAGTTTCTGACTTTCTAAAATTCTTAAATGAGTTTTAACTATCTTTAAATACATAGAGTGCAAATTTAAAGATAGCTATAGGGGCCGGAGCAATAGCCCAGAGGGTAGGGCATTTGCCTTGCACGCGCGCCGGCTCATGCTGGCCCGGGTTCGATCCCCAGATCCCATATGGTCCCCGGAGCACCGCCAGGAGTAATTCCTGAGTGTAGAGCCAGGAGTAACCCCCTGAGCATCGCGGGTGTGACCCAAAAAGCAAAAAAAAAAAAAAAAAGATAGCTATAGTATACATACTCCGTGTATTTAATGGCACTTAAAATATAGACAAAGAATCCTATCATTATTTCTAAATAAACACAGGAATTCATTTGAATCAACTAATAATTTACGTTCATCCCAGCTTTGTGAAGATTACAACTTAAGCAATTGTTATAAACATAGGGCTAACCAAAAGTCATCTAATATTTTCTTTTTAGTGGTACTTCTTGATTGATATTGAGCAAAGAATGGTTTCACTGATAAAAAGAAAATTTCAAATAAGCTTAAGCTAGGTTATAAATTGAAGTCAGAAATGATTTTGAGAAGACAATACACTTATTTGAAAAATTAGTGGCAATTAAATTTAAAGAAGTAACAATCTAAAAGGAAAAATAAGGTATATGTAATAAAAGTAGAAAATAATATATGACAGGTAAAATATCTAAGTACAACTGAAGAGCATCATTAAAAATGAAGAGTGGCACTTAGGTTTAAGGTAAGAATTTTTAAAAAAGTAAATAGTCGAAAGTATTTACTAGAGAAAATATATTGAAAGTACATATTGAAAATGAGTTTCATTTAATAATAATAATAAATTGAAGGTATTATCATGGAGTATTCCATCAGGTTTTAAGAATTGAGGACAAGGAAAAATTAGAAAAAAAAAACTGTTGTAGCACCTGAACTGGGATGAACAAATGAACTAAGCAGCTTCAAAAAGTTATCGAAATACTCCACATAAGGGAAATTAATTTAGAATGAAGTTTTCCTAGTGGAGGTACAAGGTACATGTCTAATAAAATTATAAAAATTATTCTAAATTGATTGTGTTGATACAGATCTAGCCACTAAAAAGGTAAGAAGTAAAAACAAGCAGAATTCTCCCATTTTTATTTTTTAATTATTTTGGGTCACACCCAGCAATGCTTAGAGGCTACTCATGGTTTTTATATTTGGGATACTCAAGGCAGTCTCGGGGATCATATGGGATGCCGGGATCAAACCCAGGTTGGTCGCATGCAAGGCAAATGCTTTACCCATTGGACTATTACTCTGGCTCCAATTCTTCCATTTTTAAAAACTTTAAAGGATAAAAATTAAATGAAAAAATGAGAAAGTCAGAAGGGTCGGAGGACATTTAGAGTATATATACATACTTACATATGTATTATGTAGAACAAACAGAAAATGATAGTAGGTAAAGAAGTCAATGTAGCAGGGGATGGAATGATAGTCCAGCATGCAGAGGATCTGACTTGCATGAGGCTGACCCGGGTCCAATCCCCAGCATCCCATATAGTCCCCACGCACCGCCAGGAGTAATTCCTGAGTGCAGATCCAGGAATAACCCCTGAGCATCTCCAGGTGTGACCCAAAAAAGACAAAAAACAAATTAATGTAGCAATATATTGAGGCCTATTCCAAGTCCTTATGGTATTTTAAATCAATTATCCTTAGAAATATTTAACTTTGTCTCATATTTCAATACTTATAAAGAAAATATTAAGTAATGTAGCTTTAGGGATTTTCTGTATCTTACTAAGTTTATTACTGACAAATTATTTTACACAGAATTTCACACCCAAAAACTTATCATTCAGTCTTAATTACTACTAAAATTTTTCATCAAAGATAATAAATGATGAAGGGTTACCATGTTTTTCAATAGAAAACTTAAGGGTATATATATATATAATATATATATTAGTTTACACTAATATATATTAGTTTACACACAAATATATATATGTGTGTGACAAGTGTAAACTAATATATATACACTTGTCACTTGTATCACTTGTCTTCCCGTTGTTCATTGATTTGCTCAAGTGGCACCAGTAACATCTCCATATGTCTGACACATGGTAGTGTAGCCCAAGGGCATCTGCTCACTCCAGGAACATGAAGAGCCTCAAACTATTCCATCAGGTCATGGGAATTATGTCTATAATTGTTACTGGTATTTGGCATATCAAATACGACACGGGTAGCTTGCCAGGCTCTGCCGTGCGGGTGGGATACTCTTGTAGTAGTGCCACATGGTGATGTTATTTCCTGGACATTATTATTTTTATTGACTCAGAAATACTGAAATAATAAGGTCACTTTCTGATTAGTCAATGGCTTCAAATTTTAGATGTCTATAAGTTGAACTGTTAATAAATTATTTTATATATGTAATCAGAAAGAAAGAATATATTTAAAGTGCTCTCTGTATTTTTATAATCAAGCAATTCTTGTCTATAAAAATACTGTCTAAAGGATAAACATATTAAATATCATCAGTTTATTTGTATTGAGTAACTATTTTCATGTACAAATATTATAATAGAAAATAACAAAAAGAGTATGCCGATGTTTAAATTATAAATGCATACAAAAATCACATTCATACACCAATCATGGATGTCAACACAAATAAAACATACATAATATGAAACATAGCAATGTAAGTAGATTAAATTTAATTTTCATAGAATTTAAAGAGAAGTACTTATAGATATAATTAGTTCCTAATGTAAGCCTACAATGGACATTTTTTTTTCATTTTAGTACCTTTGTTAGGGCTGCAATTCTCTGGGCTAGTTCAGCTTCTACTTCAGGTAAAGTTTCAGCTTTTCTCATAGTTTGCTGCAACTTTTGTTCAGCCAACTCAAGACGTTCTTGTAACTGCCTGTTCTTTTCTTCCATCTTAAAATAAGGAAGGAAACAGAGGTAAGGAATAACAATTAAGATATCAAACATGTATCACTCAGATCTCTGGTTTTCAGTAACTATTCTTCACTTAGCTATTGCTTCCATAATCATGTAAATCATGGATTTTTGTTTTTGTCCACATGTTTCCATGTATTACTTACACATATTCCTTAAAAATACTGTTACATATGCATTTAAAAAAGGAATTCCAAGATCAACATTGACCCCAGAGTAGATGGAGGAGGAGTGGAAAGGAAAGGGTTAAAAGACAGATGAGAAACAAAGGAGCCAGTTCCGGGTGGGTGGGGGGGCTAAGGTACAAAGGTAATATTCAGGAATGGCAGAGCCAAAAATCATACCCAGAGTCAACAATACTGAAACCAAGAAACCCAAAGTTTAACAAAACTTAGAAAGATGCATGTCAAGAGACCCAGCTGGAGGGTGCAGTTTAGAAGGAAAACTGGGAACACTGATGGAAAAAAAGTAGATACTAATGGTGGGATCAGTGCTGCAATATTGCATGTCTATAACTCAACTATGAAAAAATTAGTAAATCACATTGCTTTAATTTAAAAAGTAATCTTACAGAATCAGCAAAATAAGAAATAACGAAAATAAACCTGGTTAATAAAATACAGCTCTGAACTAAGACTACATGTATCATGCTTATAACTATTGAAATTCTTAGGATTATGATTAAGAATCCAGGATTCAGAGACCATATTGTCAGAAACAACCCAAGTACTGACAACAACCAACCAGATAAAGAAAATATGTTACATTTATAACATGGAATACTATGCATTTGTTAGGAAAAATGAGTCATGAAATATGCCTATAAATGGATGATCATGGAGGTATCTGTTGCAGGACTCCTAAGGGCCGCTGCATCTGCTCTGGATTGCCTCCCGCAAATCACTCCGTAGATAAGGGGTAGTCTAAATGTGGCAGTTTATCCGACCATGTATGCTGTACTAGCTGGTATAAATATTCTCCCATGCTACCACAATCATCGTGGGACTAGCTAGATCTTACCAGCATATTAGCCTGGCCACGCTGGACCCCTAAGTAATTAGACCAGAGAGAAATGCTGTTTGCTTCCAAGCAAGCAAGCATGGCTCCCTGATATACTCAAAGGCAACTAAAATATAAAACTACAATGAAGTAGAAGAGACTTGTGAAGGCTTGGAGAAATATTTAACTGGCATTAATTAGTATTAGTCTTTGGGTACAGAGACATGCCATCTCAGAAATCCCCTTCTCTACACTACAAAGGCATTCCCAGGCAGATTTCGGCTCAAAACATTAGCATAGTAAAGGCCCTAGGTGAGGTGCAGGGAGGGATTACCTAAGGGCATTGGACCCTCCCTGCTTTCCATAACAGTGGGAGGAAGGTCTGAGTTACAGGGATATAAACTAGCCGGTTCCACTCTCCCGGCCTTCTTCTTTGTGGGATCTCTCCTTGTGAGCGCTCATTCCCCTTGGAAGCCTTTTCTCCTTTTACAAAGCCTTTACACGTGGTGGTTGCCATCTTGGCCTACACGTGGCAGGGATTCTAGCCTGGAATCCTAAGCACCGGGCTTTTCCTTTTGCTGATCTGTATGCCTGAACCTGTGATAAGTAAAGCCTTTTAAAACTGCATCAGATTCCTGAGTTTTCATCCATTCCTCGCCGGCTTCGGAGGTAGAAGGGAACTCACTTCCAGGCACTGTAGGGGACCCCGGCGGGCGCCCGACAGGTATCCTTATTTCCTAATTTACTGACTGAAATGGGTCAAAAGGAGAATAACAGTCATAGAATGGCTGCATTCATTTGTGGGATATTGAATAAAATAGTATGAAACAAATATCCAGGGCCAGGGAAACGGGCAAGAAGAAGTAATCAATTGTTGAATCTACACATGTATGTGTGTGGGGAAGTGAGGGCAGAGGGTAGGTAAAACAGAAAACTGACCAGCTTGATAATAATAATTGGAAATGGAAATGCTAGACTAGAGCTGAACATTGAAAGTAGGTAAAGGGTTATACATGATAAACTTTCAGGGTCAATATTGAAAACCACAAAGGTCCAAAGGAGAGAAGTTGAAAGGGGAAGAGAGAGAAAGAGACAGAAAGGGAGAGATTAAGAGAGGAAGAGAGAAACGAAGAAAATTGCCTGCCACAGAGATTGTTTGAAGGGTATGGGAGGGACATTGTTGTTGGGAAATGTGCACTTGTGGATGGATGAATGTTGGGACGCTGAATAACTGAAATCCAATAAAGAACAGCTTTGCAGTTGTCTATCTCACAGTGATTTCAATAAGAAACTCATTTATCTTTCTAAAGTAAGCTGCCTACTAAAAATTGATATGCTATAGTTTTATTATAAATTACAGAGAATGATTATTGCAGAAATATACTCTCTTGCTTTTTTTTTACATTTCCTGTTGTTAGAACACAAATGACAAATAAAACAAGACAGAGATACTGAACCTGCCGAAGGATGGCTTCCTTATTTGCCAACTCATTTTCTAATTTATCATTCATGTCATGTATGGAGGTAGATTCTCTCTGAGCACTTAGGTAGCGCTTCTCAAGGGTTGTGATTCTTTCTTCCATATCTTCTTTTTGTGCCATGGCCTACAATTGAAATAACAACATATTAAAACCAAATTCTCAGATAAGTTAGGTATTTCCTACCATAAGGATAAAATAGTAAGATATATAAATAATTGTTTTATACAAATAAATATTTTATTTAAGTTTCTTGGTTGAAGAATGTAAGTTTCATGTCTTCTCAGCTTATCTCTCAGAAATCTTACATCTTGTGTGAATAAAAAGCCTCTGTTCACTGAGAATTGATAATTTTTTAAACTCCTTGATATATGTCATGACATTCTTAGAGAAATTAAAGTATAAATCAAGTTTTAACAAAATTGTGAGCATGAGATCCGAACAGCAATAAGCAAAGTTTAAAATTTGCCCACTTGAAGCTGGGAAGGAGCTGGGGTATTTGGTAGAGAAAGTGGACACTGGGGGTTGGATAGGTATTAAAACTTAAAGAAATGATTTAAGAAAAAATAAAAATCTTAAGCAAGGAAGAAAGTAGCAGATAGGTCACATTATTTTATAATTATAAAAGAGGTATCAAGCAATAAAATTGAGAAAATAGCGACAACAGTTCTACATTGAAAAGCGATTTTTCAATAAGGAAAAAATATTGTATTTTTTCCATTAATTTTTCATTAATTAATTAACTAATTAAGTTTTTTTTTTTTTTTTGCTTTTTGAATCACACCTGGCAATGCTCCTGGCTCCACACTCAGAAATTATTCCCTGGCAGTTCCAGGGGGATCATATGGGATAATGGGGATCAAACCCTGGTTGGCTGCAGGTAAGGCAAATTCCCTACCACCTGGACTATCACTCTGGCCCCAATTGTCAGTATTTTAATGGTCACATGGAAGTAAGCATAATTCATGATTATAAGGAAAAAATATATCAGTATTTTCATCTTCACATAAGAAACCACAGCAATGCATGGTTAAAAGACAAGGTTAGAACGATAGATTTGAATCAAATTCACATACAAATTGACCGAAGTGACTTTGAATCTTATTTGCTTTGCTGCATACACTTCAATAAAAAATTAATTTAAAGAACACAATGAGCATATAACCATAGGGAATAAATGAAATAACACCATTTTACTGAATATGAATTTTGTGGGATTGGGGACTGTTTGGGGCACCTAAAAGCCTAAAAGCCTTTGCATCTGCCCTGGATTACCTCCTGCAGATCACTTTGTAGATAGGGGGGGTAGTTTTATGTGGTGGTTTATCTGACCATGTATTCTGTACTGGCTGGTATAAATATTCTCTCATGCTACCACAATCATCGTGGGACTAGCTAGATCTTACCAGCATACTTGCCTGGCCACGTTGGATCTCTAAGTAATTAGACCAGAGAGAAATGCTGTTTCCCTCCAAGCAAGCAAGCATGACTCCCGGATAACTCAATGGCAACTAAAATACAAAACTACTGTGAGGTAGACGAGACCCTTGTGAAGGCTTGGAGAAATATTTAACTGGCTTTAGTATAGTCTTTGGTACAGATACATGCCATCTCAGAAACCCCCTTCTCTACCCTATAAAGGCAATTCCAGGCAGATCTTGGCTCAAGACATTAGGTGAGGTTCTGGGAGAAATTACCTGAGGGCATTTGACCCTTCATGCCAGGGGAAGTTACATTTAGCTTATAGCTCCTCCCAGCTCTGTTAGGAGGCTTTGAATTAGCTCTGGGTCCTTGTAAACAGCCAGAAAGTCTCCTGAAGTTGATTCATTTCTATAGAGCTATTTTCCTGTTTTCATCTCTAGATAGCCCAGCCCAAAGTGGGCTAGACTGGGAAGTTTGGGCGGATTTCTAGCTATAAAATAAGCTGCAAGAAGAAAGAAGGTATCTTGTTTCCACTTTTGCCATTTCGACTTCCCTTGGTGTTTTGCTTCTCCGTCTTCTCCATTCTCTGTTGGGCCTCAACACCTGGTGGCAGCCATCTTGGCCTACACATGGCTGGGGGCTAGGTAGGAACCCAGAGTCCAGAGGTTTTCCCTGCTCTTGGATTGTATATTGGAACCTGTGATAGTAAATCCCTTTTAAACTGCATAGGATTCCTGAGTCTTCATCCATTCCCAGCTGGCTCGGAGGTAGAAGGGAACTTGCTTCCCAGCACTGTCGGGACCCCGGTGGCATCCCCAACAGGGGACAAACTTTACCCAGAGTCTAGAGAAACTGTAAGGACATGTTGCTATGTTTGCTGGCATTTGCAGCTCAAATTGTAGACTAAAGAGGACAGAAAAGCATATAAAGATATTCACACCAAAAGCGCAATACGATTAAGCTGACCTTTAGAATTACCTCCTGAACACCAGTAATTAGTAGCCAACAATTAAGACTGATATCAAAATGGTAAACTAGGCTGCAGTGAGAATTATGGTAAAGGAAAGTTTAATGATAATTCTAAATTATTTTGTGGAAAGTGGTCATATCCTCTAGTCAAATAACAGAGAGAAAGAATACACTTGATGGTTAGTGGACTAGGGACACCTAATGGTTTTATGGTAGGTATACCATTGCTCTAGCTATTTTCAGTTTTATTTCATGTGCTCACATTTCAAATTCAAATAATACAAATAATATCAAAAGGTAGAAGTGATTCTTCACTTGTGAAGTAAATATGTACATGATGCCAACTTGATAGTCACCAGGACAACTGTTCTAAGTCCGAAATTCTTACACTATGGGTCTTAACCTTACATGAGGCTACAAAAATGAATGTATGAGAGGAGTGGGAAGAGCTGTCACAAATTTGGTTTTAAAAGAAATTTACAATTTTAATGAGTAAGTGGTTTATTATCTATGCCTAATTTAAATGTTTATGTTACTGAGGTTCCATAAAATTTGTCTGGGTGAGGCCGAAGCAACAGTCCAGCAAATAAGATAATTGCCTTGCATGCTGTTGACCAGGTCACCTCTCTGGCATACAATATGCCCCCAGGATAATTCTTGAGTGCAGAACCAGGAGAAACTATTGAGCACTGTCAGTAACAAAATTTAAAAAAAATTGCTTGGCCTAAAAGGGATCGGCAGAGACTGGCAAGCTACCGTGTCGTATTTGATATGCCAAATACCAGTAATAATTATAGACCTCATTCCCATGACCTGATGGAATGGTTTGAGGCTCTTTATGTTCCTGGATCAAGTAGGTGCCCTTGGGCTCTACTTTCATGAGGCAAGACATATGGAGATATTACTGGTGCCCGCTCGAGCAAATCGATGATGAAAGGGAAGACAGTGATACAGTGAAAAGGGATGACAAATGGAAAACAGTTTAAGAAATCTGGTTCTAAGCTCCAAGTCTTTAAGCAATTAATGATGTCAATTCTAGTCACTCTGCAATTCCATTTTCACCTACTGAGTAATTTTGTCGCCTTTACTATTTAGCTTAATTCTGTCCTTTAAGATCCAATTAAAACTGACTTTAGCTATGTCCACAGAAAGTTCAAAAGTGAAGGTGGTAAAATGTGTGAAGTAGGTAAATTCATACATATTTTTTTAAGGAGCAAGAGAAATATTACAGAAGGTAGGATGCTTTGCTTTCACACAGCTGATCTGGCTTAAATTTCTGCCACCTTTTAGTCCCCTTGAACTCACCGAGTGGGACTCCTGAGCAAAGAGCCAGGAGGAGGCCCTGAGCACTGTAGGGTAAGACCATCCGAAAGAAAAAATAATCTTTTAAAACATCATATGCATAGTATTAATTTAGCTATGTTAAGTAACAACTATTTTATCAATTTCAAAATATTTAAATTCTTATATTTTATCCTTTTTTAGCTAAATGAGGGTAGACTTTTTATCTTTTCTGCAATTTTTCTTCTATGTGGAATTCTGTGTGGATATGAATTCTGAATAAAATGCTAATTTTGTTACCAAAGAAAAGATTCTTAATAACCGTATGTATACATTATAAACTTTGGTCACAAAAGCTTTAATGAAAGGCATCCTTCTATTTCTTCTGAACTTGAGCATTCAAGTAATATATGCTTGCTACAATTCCTAGTTTTCATATTATTTCTGTTATCAGGTGAAAATTTAGTTTTATACATCACTTTTCTTTTGAATTGGATATTAAAAAAACTACTTAATTTTGAATAATTGTTTGCAAAATTAAAATAAACTACACAATTTTTGCATATTGTTGCAGTTTATAATAGTTATTGTGATATATTTTAAGAGCTTTTCCTATTTTCATACATACAGTATGTTCTCTATAATTAGTAGCTTGTTTTTTTATTGTTATTCTGTCTGTAATTGGCTGACCTAAATTTCTGGCATAGATTACATGAGGGAGTCACTATGTTAGACTTTGGTACTGACTTAATAATTCAATGATTCATATATAAAACTCAATTTTAACTGCAGACTGTGTTACCAAAAATGTGTCTTGAACTTACAAATCAGAAAATTACCATTTCCCAAGGTGTCACTTGAAAAAGTAACCAAAAAATTACTAATCTTTCAAAATCTTCTGCCAAAAAAGGAATAGTACGTTAGTGGGATATTAAAAAAAATCACGATATGAAATTAATATCCAAGGACAGTAGAAAAAAGGGCCTGGAGGACCACTCCAAGGTTGGAAGACTGCCACAAGAAGTTAGGTTGGGGAAGACCGTTAGAAGAGAGAAAGGAGCCTTATGACAACGATGGCTAAAAATAATGACTCTGGAAAGAACTGAATGCTGAAAGTAGGTAAAGGGACAAACACGATAACCTTTAAGTACCTGTATTACAAACCGTAAAGTAAAGAGAGAGAAAGGGAAAACTCAAGAGAAAGAAGGGAAGCGCATGTCCAAATGGAAACTGTAGACATTGGTGGTGAGAAATGTATACTAGTGAAGGGCAGGTGTTGGAATATTGTATGAATGAGACCAATCATTAATTAACTTGAAACTTTGTATCGAAGGGTGATTCAATTAAAAAAGGAAGAATAACAAGATAAAGATTAAATTAGTGCTTGACACTGATGTATAAACTGAACTGTATGATATCAGATAAATGAAACTATAAGTTAGATGTAGGAAACTAAGCAAAACTGATGTGCTCATCATATTCATCACTTGTATCACTTGTCTTCCCTTTTGTTCATTGATTTCCTCGAGCAGGCACCAAGTAACATGTCCAAAGTTTCTGTGCATACATACTCATTGTAGCCCAAGGGCATCTTCTCACTCCAGGAACACAAAGAGCTTCAACCCATTCTTTCAGGTCATGGGAATGAGGTCTAAATTGTTATTGGTTTTTGGCATATCAAATACTGGCCCACCAATCCTAATAGAGCCTCGCAAGAAGCCAGAGAGACCCCCACATGATGAGGGACTCCATTTTCAACATCCAGACTCCACAGCTGTCAGACCTCCACACAAGAGAAAAGCCAATTCTCAAGCCCTGCTCATCAGAGTTCTACCCTACAGTGAAGGTTATTTCAAGCCCAGAAATGCCTGATCCACAGATGCAGACACATGGGGGCAGAGCTGCTAACGGCTCTCCCGTGCTCAGCTGATCATTAGGTACCTGGGAGGGAAGGTGAGTTCTAGCCCTGGCCTGCTATCCCAATTGAGCCTCGCAAGAAGCCAGAGGAACCTCCAAACCATGAGGGCCACCATTTTCAACATCTGAACTCAACAGCTCATCAGAGCTCCACCCAAGAGAAAAGCTGATCTCTCCCAGTGCGGGTGATCAGTAAATGCAAGAGAGAGAGCCTACTTCTGCGAGTATACCACCCACACAGCACAGCCTGGCAAGCTACCTGTGTCGTATTAAATATGCCATCATATTTATACTTGAAAATATCTTAACAAGAAGTTGGAAAGGCTTCTTTATCCATAAAGAACACAGAAAATACTGTTCAGAAAATACTATGAGTATATTTATATTTAGTGAGATATGTTCTTTAGTACTTAATTTGAATTTGATACTCAACATTTGTATCTTGAATTAAAGGGAGATAGTTGAGAAACCTGCCTCACTTATTAAATTATTTACATTCTTTACCTTTTTATTTTAAAAATCAAAGTTTGAACTAATTACTTCCCAACCATTTCAAATGTGTGTAGATTTTTGGATTGATTTTGAAAATCCATTTCTTTAATATTTCAGAAGATCTTAGTTTCATTCTAATACACAGATTTTATTTTATTTTATTTTATTTTATTTTATTTGTTTTTTGGGTCACACCTGGCAATGCTCAGGGGTTACTCCTAGCTCTTTGCTCAGGAATTACTCCTGGCAGTGCTCGGGGACCATATTGGATGCCGGGATCCAACCCAGGTTGGCCGCATGCAAGGCAAACACCCTACTTGCTGTGCTATCGCTCCAACCCCCAAGACACCACTTTTAGAGCACACAACTAAAGATACCCAGTAACAGCAACTCTCATAAACTTTCTCTCAAAGCTCAGGTCTAAAATTGTGTTTTTGATATGTATACTGAGTTAAATATATGTTTTTAATATGTGTACTGAGCCAAGTCTTTATTATAATAGGTCACAAATTATGAAAAAAAATAATATAAACTTCCAAATGAAGTAAATTTTCGATAAATTTTCTTTTTTCTTAACAAAGAACAATTCCATGAATATTCTAAAACCAATATAATATATTTCTTATATTATTTATTTCTGATTGTATTAGCTACCTCAACTGCCTAGAAAAATGTATATCTAATTTAATTATAAGGCTATCTTAATTTTTCTTACTCAATTAAATGTAAGTGAATTGCTTAGATTATTTAATACAGCTTATTTTTGAAAAAAATATTAATAAAAATAATTAATAAAGAACATTAATAAGAACTGGTTGAACGTTTTGATCATAACAGATATGACACCAAAGATTTTCTGTACATGTATAGTGGGATGATAATGTTAACTTTTTTTTCCTTAGTGAAGATATTTTGGAGTAATATAATGCATCTTAAATTATGGCACTTTGGGTTGTAAAGAATATATGCTATTAGGGAAAATTATGGAAAAAAAATCTCAGAAGCGACACTAAGGAATCAAAGACCAAAATTATTGTGAATCACATACCTCCCTAATGTCCCTTTGATATTTTGTGTTCATTTCTTCTGTTTTAATGAGATCTTTTCTTGCTGTCTCTGCTTCCTGTTCCACCTCCCCACTCGGGATGAAAGGGCTGCAAGGCGTTCTTTCATTTGGGCCATTTCATAGTTCTGCTTTTCTAGCAACTCTTGCAGTTCAACTATTTGACTAGTTTCATCTGCTGAGTCTATTGAACCATTCGACAAACGCTGTAAAAAGAGAGAAAAGAAAAGTCAGTTAAGATTAATTTTAATTTTAATTAAGACTCATGAATTAAAAGAAATGAAACAAATACAGATTTCACTTGAGTAGTAAAACTCTAAAATATTTCAAGAGAAAAATTTTAGAAGACAAATTTTCAGTCAAAACTTATTTTACATACAAACACAGAGCAATTAATTTAATTTTATATAAGTTAGCAGGTACTTGATATATACCCATATACACAATGTTAAAGAAAAACACTAGTTTATGTAAAACATTTAATAAATAGTAGCTAATTATATATTATAATTATATAAAATAGTTTGTAAATAAAGACTGGCATTTTATAATCAGTATGTCAATATTAAAATAAAACAGAAAAATAAAGTAATACTTTCTATTTATTTAAGACTATGTATTTGCAAGATTTATTTCCAATGACATAATAAAAATACTTACACATTATTTTTCTTTCAAAAAAGGCTTTTCCTGCCATGAATCTGACCTAACCAGAACAAAGTGCAACACAGAATAGTATTGATTTCTATATAGCTAGAACACAAAAGCCATGAGTATGAATAATCCACAGGAAGAGGTAAACAGGGTTTCAATATTTTGAACAGGGTTTCCCTTTCTGTGAAGAGATTGTCTAGAATTAAGGGAGTCCCATGTCTTCAGAGGCACATCCTATACAGCACAGCAGTATGGAAGCTTTGTGGTAAAGACAGGACAGAAATTTTATGGTTTATTATGTGACTTTATTCTTTGTCTCTTTCTCCCAAGCTTATATTCTTAGTCTTATTTCATATATATGTTCTTCCATGGCAACAGTCATGGTCATAGTCCTCTAACTACTATTTAATAAGTGAATTACATTTTCCAAGGGTAAGAGTATCTTTAAACTATCTTTACAATCATTATGAAAGTGGATCACATGCAGTATTGCTCAGGGCTACTCCTGTCTGTATGCTTGAGGATAGCTTGAGATGTCAATCAAGACCAACTGAGCCAACTTTGACAATATGCAATGCAAGCAACTTAACTCCTGTATGGTATTTCTGCATCTGTAATTTTAGAATTCTCAAACACTCAGCAAGTATAAACAAAGCCACCAATTTTTAGTACTATCTCTCTTTTTAATTTTTTTTCATTCTTTATTTTTTATTGATAATGTGAGTCTGTGTCCTACAACTCTTTCCCACCACGTTAGTCTTATGATACTTTTATTTCCTTACTTGGATCTGGGGCCATAGCTGTGATGCTCAGGGTTTACTACTGGCTTTGTGCTCAGCAATCACTTTTGACTAGGCTCAAAGGACAGTTCGTGTTCCAAGGATGGAACCTTGGTTGGTAGCATTCAAAAGCAAGCACCTACTCATCTGGTCGCTGTGATCTGTTTTGTGCAATTTCACATCTCATGATTATTAGAAACACAGATATTTCAGGAAAACAAACCTGATTTAAATGGTTGGATAAAAGAAGTATAAGAGAAAGAGTTACTAAAATAATGAAAATATTTCAAATAAAGAGGACATAAAAAACCTGCCCAATAAAGGAGTACGTATCTTTAATTCTGTAAACTCCTTACTAGGAATATGCTTTTGTTTGTTTGGGGGATAAACCTGGCTATACTGAGGCTTAGTCTCAGAGTCCAGGGAACCATTTTGGGCTTGAATTGAGCCCAGATTATCTGACTGCAAAGCATGCATTTTGTCCACTGAATTATTTCTCTGGCCCTTGGACATAAGCTTTTAATTATCTTAGATATATCCCTAATAATACACTTATTAGATAAGGTAAATCTAAATTTAACACTGAGAAAAGATGTTTCCTAAAATAAGTTACTACTTGTTATTCCCAACAACAATAATGCAAATTACAACGTCCTTCGTCCTCCTTAAATTATGTCATTCCTCCGAGAAGTCACGGCCTGACCCCGGTAGGTTCCTGGTTACTCAAGAGTGAGCAGCACTGCACTGCTCAGTCAGTCCAAGTGGTCTGAAGTTCTCCAGAAATGACCCTAAAGTTCCTAATGCTATAAAGCATCGTTTGCTGTTTGATATAGTCTTATATATGTTTCCCAACAAATAATAATGCTGACCATCTTTTCATTGACCTGGTGTACATTTGTATAAAATGTCTATTCAAGTTCTTTGTCTATTTTCTAACTGGTATCATCTACTTTGTTACAGAAATTCCTCAATAGCTTTTGAACATATATTTACGTATGTCATTAATACATATAAATGAGTTGTAAATAGGTTTACTCTGTGCATTATTTTACTCCCTTGACATGTAATGCTGTTCAAAATGAATGTTTCCAATTGCAACAGTGCCATTTACCAGCTTCTGTCCTTTGTGCCTTATGAAGAAGGCATATGTCCTTGTGTACATATGAAGAACATATGTACTTCATATGTTCTAACATTGAATTATTTCTAATGCAAAGTTATAAAAATTTATGTTTATTTTCAACCTGAAGACGTTGTACTTAAATTATTAATTTTCTAACTCAATAATGGCTTATATGTTCTTTTTACTGTATATGTTTCTTATTTAATGAATATTTCTTGAGTTCCTACTACATGGCTGATGCAAGGCTTTAGGTTTTAGGATTTTCTTTAATATGATGCTCTATTCCTGACATGAAGGACACTGTCTTTTTAAAAAGATAAACAACATATAAAGAAACAACTATAAAGCATTGTGGTAAAATGTTATTACACAATTGTTTGCTTACATATTTATATCATAGGATCAGAGTAAAGAGAGTATTTCTAATAGTCTTTGATTTAGATTTTTTCAATATATATAACTTTTTTCTAGTAAAACAGACAAAAGTGTTAATCAATGAAGGTAAACTGTATGGGGAGGCATTCTTTTTATAGATAATTTATGAGTTTTTATAATTATTTAATTAATATAACTAATTATATTAGTTTCTTTTTATTAAAGAAACTAATAAAATAGAAAGCTCATGTCTTTTTCTTAAACAAACAAAAAGGACATATACTATGAGAAATTGAGTGGCTATGAATTATGAATAATTGAACCAGCATAGAGTCAGAAAACTTTACCTTTTAATGTAAAAAGGTACAAAATGAAATTACAGGGCCAGTATGAGCTTTTCAAATGAGGAAATAAGCAAAAGTCTTGTGACAATTGTACAGTTATCTTCATTATTCTGATAATCTATGCAAGTCTTTCTCAACTAATTATAACAAGTAATGTTTGTTTATTGGCTCAGTATCTACTTTCTCTTCTTTATTCCCAGCTAGAGTTTGCAGATGAATTATAGAACACCAAATTAAATTTGAATTTCAGCGAAACAAAAGGAATGTTAAGTTTAAGTATTCACATACATTATTTGGACAAGCATATACTGATTAAATTTAATACTTAAAGAAAATATTGATCTTAGAAATGGAGCATATTTTGAGTTAAACAACTCACAACCGCACTGCCTGACCATCTATTTGTGCTTATACAAAAGATCTCTAGCATAAGCAAATGCAAAACGCTTGTAGGATGGAGAACAATTCCTCATTAGCAATACAAAAAAGTAGGACTAGCAAGTAGCCAGGTAATTCGACATGTATATTTATCTGAGGACCAAAAAGCCAAAACCTGCAAGGGAGTAAGCTGTTTTATGGATTACAAAGCAACCAGTAGATATGGGGTGAGCATTCTTCACCAAGATATTGAGAGCGAGTATCACGATCACGATCTTCCCGTTGATCATCTATTTGCTAGAGCAGGCACCAGTAATATCTCCATATGTCCTGTCTCATGCCAGTAGAGCCAGGGGCATCGGCTTGCTACAGGAACATAAAGAGCCTCAAACCATTATATTAGGTCATGGGAATGACCTAATGTAATTGTTACTGGAATTTGGCATATCAAATACAACAGGAGAAGCTTGCCAGGCTTGCCGAGCGGGAGGTAAACTCTTTTAAACACTTCCAAATAAAGCATTTATTGATGAACCACGCGGCCGCCAGCACAGCGTGAGCCGGGCTGTGATGGGCTGGTCTGCTGGGTGGAGTTCTGACGAGAGGGAAGTCCAAATGTGGAAAATGGCGGTGCCTGTGGTGTGAGGGTGGTGGTCTGGCTTGTTGTGAGGCTCTGCCGAGGTGGTGGGCCAGGGCTAGAACCCACTATGCCTCCCGACTGCCTCATGAACAGCTGTGCAAAGCGAGAGCAAGGAACAGCTCTGCCCCATGTCTGAGAGACTCTGGACCAGCATACCTGGGCCGGATTGAGGAAAAAGCTGCTGCAGGGTGGGTGTCGATGATCCGGGCTGTGATGGGCTGGTCTGCTGGGTGGAGTTCTGGGCCGGATTGAGGAAAAAGCTGCTGCAGGGTGGGTGTCGATGATACGGGCTGTGATGGGCTGGTCTGCTGGGTGGAGTTCTGACGAGAGGGAAGTCCAAATGTGGAAAATGGCAGCGCCCGTGGAGTGAGGGTGGTATTCTGGCTTGTTGTGAGGCTCTGCCGAGGTGGTGGGCCAGGGCTAGAACCCGCTATGCCTCCCGACTGCCTCATGAACGGCTGTGCACAGGGAGAGCAAGGAACAGCTCTGCCCCATGTCTGAGAGACTCTGGACCAGCATACCTGGGCCGGATTGAGGAAAAAGCTGCTGCAGGGTGGGTGTCGATGATCCGGGCTGTGATGGGCTGGTCTGCTGGGTGGAGTTCTGAAGAGAGGGAAGTCCAAATGTGGAAAATGGCGGCTCCCATGGAGCAAGTATAGACAGTTAAATTATATGCATTTTTTAAAAAATGGGCTTCTTGAGATCATTGTAGGAATTTGGATATGATATAAAAGATATTGAGTAGATAAGTACACAATGTCATATTTTTAATTTAACATTCTATTTTATCAAATTCATACTTGTTGGATTACTTGTCTTCTTGCAGGTCCTAAGTTTTTATATTGCTAATGGGGATTGTTCATCTCCTTCATATAAGCCTCTTGAATGTGTTTATCTCTTGTATAAGCACAAAAAGATGGTCAGGTAGTTTAGCTCTGAATTATTTAACTCCGAAATTATTTATTCCTGGATTTCCAGCATATTTTCCAGCTATAAACCTCAGTACCATTTAAATTGAATCAAATTCCTCATACCTCCACAGAGCATGCCTACAAGGGACTGGATGGAATCAGGAAAAGCATTCACCCTGACTTTGACATAGGACAACTTTTAGAGTAAGGTCTGCTCTGACCCAAAGTTTCGAGCAAGGTCAGAGCGGCTCTGTTTTAACCTACCTAAAATAAGCTGTGGAAGTCAGCAGCTGGAGCATAGCATTTAGGATTATTATTATTGACCAACAGATAAGATTCTGATGGAATTGGAAAAGATCAGTCTTGCAAGGGGAACTTAGTTTGGATCATATGACATGATCATCAAGGAAAGATCTCCCTTTGGATTTGATCCCAGGTGGTGTTCTCTGCTCTGGGCTCCTCAATAGCCCTGGGAAGCAGGGACATGGCCCCCTGAGGACTTTGCACTGGCAAGAGGAAGCAGTTTTCACCTCATTGTTTTACATTTGGTTATTGGCTGGGAGAATGTGTGTGGTGGTTACTGTGGAATGGAATTGGAAGAAGTAAAGCCTTGGATTTTCTAGACTGTGCTCATGGTTCTTTGCTCACTGAGTGGAGGGGACAGTCGCAGGCACTGAAAGTGACCAGGGATCCCAATATTGTTGGGGACCCAAACAGCACATACACATACTCTAAGACTTAAAAACTCAATTAAATAAACAAATCAAAAGCCTTTTGTAATAATATAGGGAAAAAATAATGGTGACCTGCACCCAGGTTTCATAGCAATGACTTTTGGGATAGTGTTTATAATTTCTCGATGGAGTGAACATAATATGAATAAAAAAATCATCCACTGTTGGGGCCAGAGTGATAGCACAGTGGGTAGGGCATTTGCCTTGCATGTGGCTGACCTGGGTTTGATCCCGAGCATCCCATATGGTCCCCCCGAGCACTGCCTGGAGTAGTTTCTGAGTGAAGAGCCAGGAGTAACCCCTGAGCATCGCGGGTGTGACCCAAAAAGGAAAAAAAAATAAATCATCCACCATATGGTACGTTATAGTATATGTGTTAAGATGCTGGTATTTCAATCAAAAGAATGACTTAATTTGTGATAATAAATCTGAAAATTAAAATACAAACATAGTGTTAAAATGGGGTGAAAACTGGAATGGGAGTTGTGAAAAATAAGTTTCAGATGACTTATTATATATATATCAAAACAATGATGCCAGGAGTACACTGTTGCATAAATGTGGTTGTGTATATTCACTGCATGGATAATTTCCATGTAAAAAATTAACACTGGGCAAGATCAGATGGATGGTTTCACATGACACTTTATCATATAGTTCTTTAACCAATCCCATGCTACCTGTATCATGTTTGTTGAATGTTTTAGCAGCCAAATATATTGTTAAAATTTTCTCTATACACCAATCTTCAATCTAAACATTGTTCTAATTTTTAAAAAAATATTAAAAAAAGAACTGTATTTTTTGGAATCACCATGAATTATATTCTTAGCAAATACAACTGCTTCGTAGTTTTCCTAGTTGGGCATTCATTAGACATTCCAATCAAACTAAGATTTTTCTAAAGTAAGTTTCTGGGCTCCTATTCCAATTGGTTTCATTTCCATTCTTTATAATTTAATTGGTAAAAACACCACATTTCTTTTGCTCAGGTTAAAAACCTTAAAGTTTCGCTCAACATAATCTTCTCCATGTCCATCCATTTGTAGGCAAATTTTATAACTTCATTTTTCCTAACAGCTGCATAGTATTCCATTGTGTAGATGTACCAAAGCTTTTTTATCCAGTCATCTATTTTCGGGCACTCGGGTTGCTTCCAGATTCTGGCTATTGTGAATAATGCTGCTATGGACATAAAAGTAGGGATGGTGTTTCCTCTGCGTATTTTTGGTTTCCCAGAGTAGATTCCCAGGAGTGGTATGGCTGGGTCAAATGGGAGTTCAATTTCTAGTCTTTGGAGGAATGTCCATATTGTTTTTCCAGAAAGGCTGTACCAGCCGGCATTCCCACCAACAATGGATGAGTGTCCCCATGGAGAAGATTATGTTGAGCGAAATTAGCCAGAAGGAGAGAGACAGTTACAGAATGACTGCATTTATCTGCATAACATAAATATATAGGTACATATTATGATACCAATATCCAAGGTCAAGTGAAACATACATCAGGAGGTCCTGTCAAAGGTGGAAATTATCACAAACGTGTGGGAGTCAGAGGCTAGGTAAGACAGAAAATGGAACAGTGTGCTAACAATTGTGAGGGTACTAATGCCAACCTAGAACTGAGCATTAAATAGAGGCAAAAGGATACACATGACAACCCTTTAATGTATGTTCTGTAATCCATAGTCTGGAGAGGAAGGAAAAGAGAAAGATAGAGAAATGGAAGGAAATAAAGAACCTGCCATGGAGGAGGGCTGGGGGAGGGGGAGGGAACCGGGGAGCGTTGGTGGTGGGAGATGGGCACTGGTGACGGGATGGGTGCTGCTACACTGTATGACCAAAACCCAAATATGAACTTTTTAATTGTATATCTTTGTAATTGTAAAAATAAAAAATTAAAAAAAAAACCTTAAAGTTTTCTTGAGTACTCTTCTTTCTACCAATGTCCTACCCAGACTATTTTGAAAACTATTAAATTTACCTTGAAGGTTTTTTTTGAGTCTATCCATTTTCATGACCTCTATTGACACCATCTGTTTGGGGAAACAGTCATCCTGTTCTTACTTATCTGGGATTGTTGAGTCAGTGCCCAGGACGTGAAACATTTTTTCATATGAATTTAGATGCCAAGCCATCACTTAGTCACACATTCTTCTTTCTTATTAGGAGGAAACTATTGTAGGATGAAGTGAATTTCTTTGTATTACTTGACTGTGTATGCATCAAGAGGCATCTAACCAGTATTCAATGTATCTGCCCCCTCACCTCCACACATGTTTTGGAGCAGTATCGGATCTTCACCTGCAGTATATTAGGGCAATATAAAAGTCACATCCCTCCTTCTGCTATCTGCGGAAATTCCTACTCCTGCGTACAAAGCAGATTCTTAAGACGCTGTTTCTCTTCTTTTCTGTCAGTTGAATGGTGTTCCCATTGACAAACAAAATATGAAAGTTTGGGATATATCAATAGGTTTAAGATTTTTCTTTCCAACTTTCTTTGAAATTAAATGTTTTATCTTCATATCTCATATTTAATCATAATATTTTTGTAATAATTTGAGTTGTCTGAAATAATGTGTTTCTCAAGTCCCGTACCAAATTTCTTATTTACTTTTTTATTGTTGTTGTTGAGGTAACATGGCTGTAATGTTAGTGATTTTGGCAAACAGCTTACTATACCTATATCACCACCAACTGGACCAAAGACCCTCTCCACTACTAACATTATGTCACTTCCTCTTTTAATGGCATGGAGTAGGCCATATTTTGCAGAGTTCAGGAGTTACTTTTGGCTTTTCTCTCAGAAGTCATTCTAGCAGTGCTCAGATAAGTGCATACAGTGTCAGGAATTAATCCAGGGTTGGCTGCATTGCAAGGCAAATGCTTTAATGCCTATGCAATCTTTTTGGTTCTGATTCTATATCACTTCCAGTAACTATTTCTTCTAAATCTCCCAATCACCCCTGGTCCTCATCACTTTTTAATATCAAATATTTAGTAAAGTCTGATGAGTTTAATTTCACTGGACACTATGCAGCCCATTGTTTATTTATATGCCACATATTAGTGAGATCATTGGCATTTTCCCCTGTTCTCTCTGAATTATTTTTTGCAACATGACATTTTATGGTTATATCTAAGTCATAAAAGGAAAAATTCCAAAGGAAGCATTATAGCTACAATGGAATTAACTGTAACAGTACAATGGCAGGGAATGTAAATGGTCAGATGATGTGGTTTATTGTGATCATTCTAGGACCCTAACTCTTACTCTGAATATCATGTGACCATAGGAAAGCTTTCAGCAAAAGGAGTGACAGTTCATTAGAAAAAGTTTGCTTTACCTTTGCAACATATTGGAACTGAATCCATATTCACAACCTCTTCATGTGGCAAGGGGTGCCTTGCTTGTTCAATCATTCGCCTTTGGAGACTCCAAACTCCTAAAAGATACAGTAGGACGTGGTCTTTGGCCTCCTATGTCTGCTGGTTGGTATTATTGCATTTGTATAATTTCTTTACTTTTTGCTGTTCTTTATGCAAAGAGCCACCTGGCATAGGTAAATGGATCTCCTATTAGCTATACTGATCATATCTCTGCTCCTCTGGTAATTCAACCTATATTTCATGTTATAACTTTTATTTCAATTCTTTATTCTATATGGAATTTTCTTCTTTAGTAATGAAAATGGCTATGGACTTGGCTATTTCAATGGGCTCATTCCTTATTTAACTGTACAAATTGCTCCCATACTATCTCCTCTTGGGTGCTTTACTATTTTTATGTTTTTCTACCATTACATTTTGTGAATGGTTATCTTAACATAGCAGATAATTTACTGATTCATATTTTTATTGGCTAATCTTCATTTTTCTAGATAAAAATCTTACGAGATACATTTTATATTTTCATTTTTGGTGCATCACAAATTTCCAGAATGAAGTATGGCACATAGTGGAAATGTGATATATTTTCTGATTGCATAAATGTTTTGATTATTCTGTGTCTCTTTTAACACAAATAGCATATTCTGTAAAAGTAAGCTTATTGAATGGGTGCATGTTTATAGAGACCATTAGTAAGTTCCATCAGTTTTTATAAAATATTCAAAATATATGAAATAGAGACAATATATTAATGTATTATTGCATATATGTTATTAAAATATTTTAATCACTCTAACAGACAAATTAATAATTTTTCTTTTCAGTTTTAATAGTTCTTTATAGAAAAATCATATTTACTATAGAAAAAAACAAAGTAAATCCAGGTAAACACTATTATATATGCATATTACTATAAGCAGTTGGTAAAAATAAATACTGCCTGAGATTAAGTGGACAAGATAGAGCCCCAGAGCGTTACTACAACAATCATGCTAAGTTCTCATAAAATGAGATCAGTATTTTAAATATAGTCTTCAATTTTCTTCCAGGTAAACAACATAATGTCTCTTTTCATATTTGATTATCTTTAAGAAAATTACATTTTTGTATTTTTATCCTGTTATAGGCTTATTTTATACTAAAAATTACTATACTGTTATTTTAAAAATTCTGTACAGTGAAATTAGTCTGACCATTTGTTTTGTGCATGTACTAATGGCAACACATTACTAATGGCAAAACCTGGTCTATTAAACATAATGAATAACTAAATAATGCTGTTGAACTTAGAGAAATTAGGAAATTTAAGTTTGTTTTAATATAATTTAATAATTAATTTACCTTTTAATATGCATATAATAAAATATTCCATGGAACTTAGACGTTATTTTAATTTCATATTTTATATATTACACAGATGCTGTCTATGCCAAAGGGACATTTTCTTTGCCTTATATTTCTCCTTTGAAGAACTACTATACTTGAGAGTTACTTATTTTACTCAGCTTTATTAAGAGTTATTAGTATATAATACTGCAAAAGGTTAATATGTAAAAAGGTGGCAGACAGGAGACAGGTTTGTCTACACCTAGGGCTCTACCCCATGGGCACTGGATGGTTGATGGTCTGACATAGAAAAAGATGGGTCCCCTGGGAAGACCCAGAGCCATGGAAAAGCCTAGCAAGCTACCCAAGGTGTATTCTATATGCCAAAAAGAGTAGCAATAATGTACCATTCCCAATGAATGAGACGTTACTGGTGCCTGCAAGCATATCAATGAATGTGAAGACAAGTGACAAAAATGTAAAACATATACAGATAGATATGATAATATAATTATAAATAAGGTTAGTCAATGTACTATTATCATAGATTTTGATGAATGTGTGAGCATCCATTTACAATAGCAAGTTTTGATCGACTTGATATAAGAGAATTGATATCTCCCTTTAAATATAAAATACTGCATTTTAACTAAACTCACTAGTGGGATAAGAAAATAACTTTATTATGAATATATTTATAAAATTGATTTGGACACTTTGATACTATTCTATTTTTCCAATTTAAGATACTTGTTTATTTAGCAAAGAAGGGCTTAGATCTCAAGCACTATCAATGAAGTATGAGTTTATTCAGTATATTTAGTATCCAAAGTGAAATTAAAGAACCTGAACTCAGATAAGACCTTCAAAACCTAATCTCCATGATCAGGAAATAAATTAGTAACTAAACTCATTTGAAATTGTTATTCATAAACTGTTTCCTATCATTAACTGGCAAGCTACCTGTGGTATATTTGATATGCCAAAAACAGTAACAATAATGGACCTCATTCCCAATGAATGGTGACATTATTGGTGCCGCTCAAGCAAATTGATGAACAATGGGAAGACAAGTGACAAGTAATATTTTATTTTATTTGTTAATTTTTATCATACTACCATGAGATATATAATTACAAAGATGTTCATAATTGTTTCTCAGTTATACAGTGTTCTAGCACCCATCCCTCCCACATTTCCATTTCCATGCCCCATTTCAACCACAAATATCCCCACATTCCCTGCCACCACCCCTAGCCTATCTCTATAGCGGATTTTTTCTCTTCCTCTATTTCTCTCTGTCTCTGTCTCTCTCTCTTCTCTTACACATTGTGGCTTGTACTACGGAAATTTGGGGGCTTATCATGTAAGTCACTTTGTGTATATTTGTCATGCCTGCAATTTAAATTCTGAATTCTCTTCTAAGGAATAGCATATGCACATTTTTATTTTACATATTTAATATCTCATGGTTTATTAATCTTCCTAGAGAAAATAGAAAAAAGTGAGGTCAGAGGGTAGCAATTAGCAATTCATATTATCATTAATTAAATTCAAATTACACAAAATGTATCAGCCTTTACATGGTAAATATTAATTAATTCTTTCCAATTTTGAAAACAGTACCATGAAAGTTATGGTTAACAATTAATTATTGATTTTTTTAGTCAGAGCAGTACACTAAAATTTGCAATTAACATAAGTGGTCTATTATTAATAATTTGAAGGAGCTTTAGGAAGAAACTATAAAATTGGGAAGCCATAAAACATATTACATCCTATGGGAAGAGAATATGTAGCAAACAATCCATACTTAGTGTTATAGGCATAAAAATGAAGAATATTCAAAACTTAGAGATGGAACTTTATCTTAAACTTTAGAAACATCAGTAAAGCATTAACTAGGGTGAAAGAAATGCACACCAAATCATCAAATCAGTCAGGGATACTAAATGAAAATAAATTCTACTCTGTGAACTATGAGTAAAATCTATAATCCACACATAATGCTAGTAGATACTTTGAAAGATTTCTAACAAGTCAACATCTTAGCAAATATTTCTTCTCATTCCTAAACACTTCATACAGTCATATGTTTTCACTGCATACAGTCAAAATTAAATTTGCCTCTAGATATAAAATAAGACGGCATAGCCGTCATTCAAATAATGACAAATAATAATAATGGCTAAATATTTATTAATTGTCCTGAACCACAAAATTGGAAAACTAAAGATCTAAGGATGCATTTCTATTTTTCTTTTTTTTTCTAATTGCTTGTCCTACATGTTTTTAGCTCTCACTACATAATCACTATATGACGTGCAAAAACTATTTCATTACTGTAATTACTGACACTGAAAAGCATAGAGTATCTAGTATTAGTATTTTTGATCAAAGTATGCTGGATTTAGAGGTGACTACAAGAGTATGCCACCCTCACGGCAGAGCCTGGCAAGCTACCTGTGTCATATTTGATATGCCAAATACCAGTAACAATTATAGACCTCATTCCTATGACCTGATGGAATGGTTTGAGGCTCTTTATGTTCCTGGACCATGTGGAGATATTGCTGGTGCCCGTTCGAGCAAATCGATGATGAACGGGAAGACAGTGATACAGTGATACAGTGATCACTACTAAAAGGTACTAAGACTAAGATTTGAGCTCAATTTTTTGTTTCCAGTGTCATGTTTTATACTCATAGAATTATTAATCATGTTCTCTTTATCTCCTTCTTCTTTTTTTTTTTTTTTTTTTGGGTCACACCCGGCAATGCTCAGGGGTTACTCCTGGCTCTGCACTCAGGAATTACTCCTGGCGGTGCTCGGGGACCGGGGATCGAACCCGGGCGGCATATGTCGGCCCGTGCAAGGCAACGCTCTACCCGCTGGGCTATCGCCCGGCCCCTCTTTCTCTCCTTCTTAGCATCTTGTCAATTATTTTTTAATTAAGTCAATCTTTCAGTTATTTTAAGTAATGAATTCATTAATTAATCACTTGTATCAGTGTAGTCTTTACCATATACAAAATATTAGGTTGGATGCTCAGAAAATGAAGTATACTTCCTGATAGTAATATAATGTAGAAAGAAAAGAGCAACTCAAATAACTAAGAAAACTACTACAGAAAATAAACCTTTCATTAGTGAACAACACAAAATTTCAAGACCATGACATTTTGTCTGTGAAAATATTTTGTTAATCTCCATTTTGCTACATAGCACTCAACTATTTTACCCTGCTAAATAACTAGGTGTGTAGTTTACCTAAAAACACTACAATGAAGAATTCACAATTGTTATGTTAAGCCACACTAAATCTGGTTTTCAAACATAAGCCATCTATTTATAATCCACCCCCACATGGAAACAATATAGAGCATGGAACAAAGCAGAAGTGATACCTCTACTCTTCCCCCAAATAAAGTAAAACTAATCCCACTTTAGAAGGGAAGCTTTGATTAGATATTTGAGTAAAGATTTGAGTAAAGATATGGAGTGGATCACATCTAGACCAACTGAGGCGTTACAGATACTTGGTTGGATTTTAATATTTCCTAAATAAGTATACTGATTTTTAGTATTGTAAGAATAAGCATGCTTCTACCAAACTAAGTTAAAAAATCCTGGCACAATAGTGTTTATTTTGGTCAATACCTAGTGTGCTTATGGATTACTCCTGGCCCTGTGAGCTGGGACAAACTCCTGATATGTTAAGGGGGATCATCTGCTGTGCCAGGGATTGAAGTGGATACTCTAATTGCATAATTTACCAGAAACCTCAAGGGAGGAAATACAAGACTATTTTCCTATCTCATGGTTTTCAAAACATTCACATAAAAATATTCCATGTTATCTCTATTCAAACGTAAAGCAAAAAAGTTTTTACAAATTCTCTTACTAAGCTATCAGAAAACCAACAGTTTGAGGGAAAACCCAATCATGAGAGCCTTTGAAATACGGTGTGGGGCTGAGTTCAATATCACATGTCAGTGGTAGTTAACCTATAGCATATGCTGCAGCTGTCTGGAAAAGCTTTCTTGCTTACTTCCATTTCAACACATCATATTTGAACACTGGTTCAAAACCTAGCACTGTACATGACCAACACCAGGACTATGTTCCACCCTGAACACAACTAGGAATAAGCTCTCATCACCTCCGAGTATAGCCTACACCACCAAGTAAGGAAAATTATAAGTAAAATATGACATTTTAAAATTCCTAGAAAAATACAGCAGTCAGAAGAAAGAAACACCTCAGAGTTAGAGCCAGCTAATCTTTGGCAAAGAAAATAAGTGTATGAAATCCTATTCAAAAATAATGTTAGGAAAATTGGTCAATCACATGTTTAAAGAATAATTCAGACGCCCGTCCCCACCCTAAAGAAGTCAATTCAAAGTGTACTGAAAACTTAAATATCAGACCTGAATGTATAAATTATATTGAGTAAAACACAGGTAAAACCCTTCCATTCATATCATGCTTAATCCTGGGATAGCTTTAGTGATATAATGTGACAGGTTAAGTAAAAGGAAGCAATGATAAATAAATGGATCTATCTAGAAGCTTTTATATCACAAAAAGTACAACTATCATAATAAAAAGACACCTTACGGATTGAGAGAAAATATTTGCTCACAACCCATCTGACAGAGGGTGATATCCAATATATAGCAAACACAGTTGTAAAAACTTAAACAAAACAAAACAAAAACATTTAAAAATGGGGAGAAGAGATGAACTGAAACTTCCTCAAGAATGGAGGTATATGGAAAAATTCTCCACATCATTGATCATCAGAGAAATAAAAATTCAATGAAACAGACACAAAAATTGAAATAAACCTCACCAGCAGTAGGACAGGTGCTTGTCATAAAGAATGAAAGTAACTAGTGTTGTCTTTTACTGGGGATTGTGGTCACACCAGGCGATACTCAGGGTTACTCCTGGCTCTTTTCTCAGGAATTACATCTGGAGGTGATTGGCAGACCATATGAGATGCCATGGATCAAACCTGGGTCAGCTTTGTGCAAGGCAAATGCCTTACCCACTATACTATTGATCCAACCCCAACCACTAGTGTTGTCTTGAACATGAAAAAAAGAACACTCATCCACTACTGGTGGGTTTTGTAGATTGGCTCATAATTGTGCACATCATAATAGGCTCATAATGTGCACACAATTATGAGCACATTAAAAATTAGGAATTGGGTTTCCATATGAACTATGTCATTTATATGGAGATGTTACTGGTGCCTCACCTCGAACAAATCGATAATGGGAAGACAAGCGATACAAGTAATCCTCAGGAAAATAGTCTGTCCCCAAAACTATTCTGAAAAGACATCTGTGCTCCCATATTCATTGTAGGACTATTCAGAATGGCCAACTACCTGGAAATAGCCCACATCAAAATGGAAGGTGTGGTTAAAAGAAAAAAGAAGGGGCGGAGCGATAGCCCAGTGGGTATGGCATTTGCCTTGCACGTGGCTGGCCTGTGCCGGCCTATGGGGTCTCGCCGCATCCCATATGGTCCCCCGAGCACCGCCAGGAGTAATTCCTGAGTGCAGAACCAGGAGTAGCCCCTGAGCATTGCCGGGTGTGACCCAAAAAGAGCAAAAAAAAAAAAAAAAAAAAAAAAAGAAAAGAAAAAGAAAAAACCTACATTGTCAGTACTATAAAATTATAATGTGTGGTGGCAATATAAGTTTTAATTAAAAAAAGTGCTGCATACCTTGCCACATTTTTTCTAGTTCCATTTTCACAAAACGTTTTAAAGAACTGACTCACTGATCATTTTTGGGCATACTTGGATAATTTAGGCAGAATAAGAGTAGGTGCAAGAAAGTGCTACCAGATGTATTTTTTAACTAAGTTATATGGATCTCCTTGTTTTTATGTTAAATAGCACAAAAATAGCCAAATGATATTTATTCCAATGAGATCATAAAAGTGTCTATATGTAAAGTATTAGTAATAGACACGTAGATAGCAGAAATGAATCAAGTAAAAGATCAATGTTTTAGGCTCCAAAAGATAGCACAAAAGTTCAGGCACTGACCATCAATGTGGCTGACTCCATTTAATTCCAGGGGACAATTTGCATATGAGTGAGCAGAGCTAGGATTAAGTCCTGAGCAACTGTGGATCACACACATACATACAAACACACTCACACACACACACACACACACACACTCTATTCTTTTTAAAAATTGACTTCTTTAGCCAATTGAGGAAGCGCATATATGCTTTTAAGAGTAATATATATATACATATATTACTATATATATAGTATATTACTATATATATACTATATATACATATATAGTATATTACTATATATATATATATATATATATATATTATATATAATTAAAAAAAATCTTAGTGAAATTTACCACTTTGAGAAGTGAAATATCTTATTCTCAAGGAAACTACATAGAAAGTTTCTAATAGGGAGATTCCAAATTTAATAAAAGCTTATTATGCCCAGCATGGCAGTTAATGATAATAACTGTAATATTAACGTTAAAGTCTATACATTTTGAAGTTTGGTATCTTTATATACCTATCTTTTTGGGGAACTCCTGGAAGTGCTAGAGCCTAACTCTGGCTCTGCACTCAGAGATCTCTCCTGTCAGTGCTCAGGGGACCTTGTAGGACTTCAGGGCATGATTTTAGGGTTGGTTGCTAAACCCCTTTCCTGGTTTAATATTTTACAACTAAAAATTTTAGAAAGTTCAATGAAATTTAACATATTATTGTTAAATATGTCAGACTCATGCAGACAATTTAGTACAATGTTGAGGCTTGCATCAATATTTTTCTTAGTTGAAATATTTTCACAGTGATTTTCAGACAAAATCCTATCAAATATTTCCTTATTATTTTTTTTGAGGGGTCACACCCGGCAATGCTCAGGGTTACCCCTGGCTCTGCACTCAGGAATTACTCTGGCGGTACCCAGGGATCATATGGGATGCCGGAGATTGAACCAGGGCCTGCACAGGCCGGCCGCGGCAAGGCAATTCCCTACCTGCTGGGCTATTGCTCGCCCCCGTATTTCTTAGTCTCCTAAGAAGTTTCATCTTAAAAATTAAGTTAACAATTATAGCCTTGGCTCACTGCTCTTCCCTTACTTCATGCCTGTCTAGAACACTGAACTATTTTGGCTCTCTATATGTAGATATCCAAGTAAGGACATTTAGATATTGTGCAATTCCATTAAACAATTATCCCTTATCAATCCAGTGGTCTGGGGATGGGACCACTTGAGTGTAGGCAGGCTCTAGGCACTGCTTTTGGAAGATGTTAAAAAATTAAACTAATTGACAACATATTGGTTACTGGTTTTTGGCATATCAAATACAACACGGGTAGCTAGCTAGGCTCTGTCGCAGGTGAGATACTCTCAGATCATGCACTTACTGATGAACCTATTTGGTTCCTCTCTGGTGGGCTCCTTTTGAAATACCAGGGAGGCTGTATATGAGACCCCAATTATCCCTTCCCTCCGCTTGGGACCTTATTCCCATGACCTGAACCGATGGTTTGAGGCTCTTCATGTTCCAGGAAGGGACAGATAGATGCCCATGCCCTTGGGCTACAAGCAGTATGACAGTATGGAGATGTTTCCAGCACCAGCTTGAGTAAATCAATGAACAATGGGAAGACAAGTTAACAACAAATTAACAAACAGCCCATCTGAAGTTAGCTATCATCTGCATTTCCAGTCTCTGGTATGGGGCCATGAGGAAGAGAGATTTGTAATTTACATGTATGCTATGGACTTTAGTCCAATGGACTTGATCATTTGACATCCCTTTATTCATTGATTTGCTTGAGTGGGTGCCAGTAACATCTCCATTTGACCCTATCACGTACCAGTGTAGCCAAATGGCATCTGGTTGCTTCAGGAAAACGAAGAGCCTCAAAGTGCTCATTCAGGGTCTTGAAGAAGTCTGACCATCTTGTAGGTGGGTGGCCAAGTGATCTTTTGACATCCCGTGGAATCCAGTCGGTAACAGCTCTAATCCAGCGGTCATCTCCAAATCACATTACATGTCCAGCCCATCTGATTTTCAATGCTTGGCAAACGAAACAGCTTTCCTGACTCTGGAACAGCGATGGAGGTCGGAACTACGAATTCCTTCTCTCACTAGAGTAAGGCGTGATATTCCAAGCATAGCTCTTTCGATTCCTCTTTAGGAGACCAAAATAGCATTCTCATCCTGCTTTCGTAGGGCCCAGGTCTCTGAGGCGTATGTTATTGCAGAAAAAAATGCTCATCATCACTAATCATCAGAGAGATGCAAATCAAAACAACAATGAGATACCACTTTACACCACAGAGACTGGCACATATTCAAAAGAACAAGAACAACAAGTGCTGGTGTGGGTGTGGGGAAAAGGGGACACTCATCCATTGTTGGTGGGAATGCCGGCTGGTACAGCCTTTCTGGAAAAACAATATGGACTTTCCTCCAAAGACTAGAAATTGAACTCCCATTTGACCCAGCCGATACCACTCCTGGGAATCTACTCTGGGAAGCCAAAATACGCAGCGGAAACACCATCCCTACTTTTATGTTCATAGCAGCATTATTCACAATAGCCAGAATCTGGAAGCAACCAGAGTGCCCGAAAATCGATGACTGGATAAAGAAGCTTTGGTACATCTACACAATGGAATACTATGCAGCTGTTAGGAAAAATGAGGTTATAAAATTTGCCTACAAATGGATGGACATGGAGAAGATTATGTTGAGCGAAATTAGCCAGAAGGAGAGAGACAGATACAGAATGACTGCATTTATCTGCATAACATAAATATAGGTACATATTATGATACCAATATCCAAGGTCAAGTGAAACATATATCAGGAGGTCCTGTCAAAGGTGGAAATTATCACAAACGTGTGGGATTCAGAGGCTAGGTAAGACAGAAAATGGAACAGTGTGCTAACAATTGTCAAGGGTACTAATGCCAACCCTAGAACTGAGCATTAAATAGAGGCAAAAAGATACACATGACAACCCTTTAATGTATGTTCTGTAATCCATAGTCTGAGGGGAAGGAAAAGAGAAAGAGAGAGAAATGGAAAGAAATAAAGAACCTGCCATGGAGGCGGGCTGGGGAGGGGGGAGGGAACCGGGACGTTGGTGGTGGGAGATGGGCACTGGTGGCGGGATGGGTGCTGCAACACTGTTTGACCAAAACCCAAATATGAACTTTTTTAATTGTATATCTTTGTAATTTTAAAAATAAAAAATTAAAAAAAAAGAGAATGGTAGAGTCTAAGAGATGTGCCTGGAGCCGGTGGTTCTTGTCCTTTAGCTATTGGATTCCTTTGATGTTTTTTGAAGGCATTCCATGCTGCTTCTCTTCCTCCTGCACAGCCTAGGTTTTAGGTCATTCATCATGTTGACTTCTCGACCTAGGTACACATAACTGCTGCATTCAGAGATGTTTGTTCCATTGAGAGTGAATGGGGCCTCTGTAACTAGTTCATTTTTCATAAACATAGTTTTGTTGAGATTCAGCTGCAGACCTATCTTTCCACATTCTGGTCAAAGTCAGCCAGCATTTGTGCCACTTGGTTAACATTTG
>JAJIBD010013379.1:0-31828 GCA_021461705.1 Cryptotis parvus | reverse complement strand
GGAGCAGAGGCTGAGTGGGCGGAGGATGTGCGTCACGGGGCGCGTGGGCCGGGGGAGGGAGGAGGCACGTGGAAACCCGGGGCCAGCGACTGGCAGCCCAGGCTCCAAAATAACCAGAGGGGAGTGGGGGCGGGGACGCCCACACACCGCCGATGGTGGTCGCGGGTGCCCGGGGAAGGAACTCGTGTACACGCCCTCCAGATGCTGGACAAGGGATTGGGGCGTTGGGGGATAGCACCACCACCACCACCCCGCCGTGGTCTGTGGAATGGAGAAATCCTAGCCGGTGCGCCCGCACGCCGGCCCTGAAGCCCATCGGGGAGCGAAAGGACTCTCGGCCCCTCCGGAATGTAGCAGCAGTCACCGCCCCCACAGCTCCCGCCGCGCGGCTGGGCCGCTCAGAGGTGCGGGCTGCAGGGCGGGCCGGGTTTCGGACGCGAGGGATCCTCACTCCGGGCAGTCAGCGCGCGCTCCTCTCCGCCCGCCCACACCCGCCTTCATTTCCTCTCGGCTGGGAGCCGGTGGGCCGAGCCCTTCGAGCCCCCGCCTGCCCTTCCCCAGCCGTGGGCGGGAGTGTAATGGGAACCAGATGGGGCTAGGAGAAACATGGCAGGGAGGACGGCTGCGGAGGGGGCTAGACTCCCCCAGGAGCGCCTCCCTCCACATCCTCGGGCGCCCCCAGCCTCTAGTCCGTCTTCCAGCTTGACTAGAGCGAAGTCTCCAGGAGTGACACCTCTTTAGCCCACTTTCGCCACACATGTCCCCAGGAGCTGATGCCCCTCATCCTCAGCAAACTGGGTGTGACCTGTAGAGGAAGGTCCCTCTCCCCTTCCCTGCCTGACCTAGGCGCTAAGAAAACCGAATTCGTCTCATCAGCGCGTCCAAGTGCTAGTTTCTAGTGTAACCCGCCCATTCCTGTTCTCCCAAACTTCGACACGGACTAGAGGCAGGGCTGCGGATCTGGGTTGCTGAGAGGAACCTCATCAAATGACTCCTGGGCCGGTGGGGGCAGCGGGATAGTGAAGCTCTACCTGCGGACCCCTGGCTCTCAGACCAGCCACAACCGGCGCAGGCGCGAGAGCAGCCGCGTACCCCAGCCGCCGCCAACTTTGCCCGGCCCCGGTGACATTCACAGGCACCGCAGCGCCAGGCCCCGCCGTGCGGCTTCGGCGCGTGTGCACGTCGGTGCGCTTAGCATTGCCTTTGTGTACCTTCGCGTGGTTGTGAAACTCCGCTCGGGAGGGGCTGGCGTGGCGGGGGGGGGGGCGGGGAGCAGGAATGTCGCCGGCTGGGCGCTCACGTGGGTCCGTGGGTGCGGAGAGGGCCGGCTGTGCATCCGGCGTGGGCGGCCCCGAGCGACCTCGCCCCCGCCCGCCGGGTCCCCAGCCCGCCCTCCACCGCCCGGCCGCGGTCACCGCGGTCCCCAGCGCGGCCGCCCGGCGGCGAGTCCCCGCCCCCGCCTGCTGCTCCACACCCCTCCCCGTCTCCGCCTCCCGCGGCGTCTCGGCGGCCTCTCCCGCCGCCCGGGCTCCCGCCCCCGCCCCCAGCTCCCGCCCCCGGCTCTGCCCACGCCCTCCGCCCGCCCTGCAGCGCCGCGCCGGCCTCTCGCTCCCCCGTGCGTCCTGCGGGGGCGGAGGCGCGGGGAGGGGGTGAGCGCAGCCGGGGGGAGGGGAGGGAGGGGGGCAGAGGCGCAGACAGAGGCGACGAGGCTCGCGGAGAGAAGACGCGGAGGGGGGGACGGAGCGCGGCCAGCGGCGGACACGGCCTCGCGCGCCGACCAGGGCGGAGCGCGCGACGGGCGCCGGACGCCGAGCACCGGGAGGGGCCGCCGCGGAGGTCTCCGGCCGTCCATGCACAGAGCGTCCTCCCCCACAGCCGAGCAGCCGCCGGGCAGAGGTGACAGCGCCCGCCGGACCCCGCAGCCCAGAGCCAAGTTAGTGGGGACCGGGAAGCGGCGGGGAGTGGAGAGGGGTGGAGCTGGACTCGGAAAGGGGTCCGGAGGGCGTAGGTCGAGGAGAGGACGAGGAGAAGCGGAACGGGGGTGGGGGGTGGAGACTGATGGAAAAGGGGTGCGTCTTCGAATTAGGGGGCTTTGGGAGCAGGCAGGGATCTAATGGAGCCGGCGCTGGAAGAATAGTACCTAGTTCTCCAACCCCAATGACTCTGTGGGCATAACCTGGCATGTAAACCCTTCTGCAAAGAGTGGGGGGGGGCCCTTAAGTGCCAGGGAAGCCTGGAGTTCTAGCTGGCAACAATGGAGGGGGGGGGGGGGGTGGGGAAGAGCTGAACGGGCTTCCTCGTCGCTTGCACTGGGCACGGGTTTTGAGCCCAGAGAGCATCATTGGACTGTGAGGCTGGACCCCTATTGACAGTGGGGGAGAGAGTGCGTGCAGCCGCCCCCCCTCCACCTGAAGATGTGGGTGGAAAATGAGGGAAAGAAGAGTGGGCGGGAGCCCTTGGGCGCTTTCGCCCACAGACTCTTCCTCTGTGGGAGTCTGTGGGGGCGGAACAGGCCCCTGAGCAGAACAATTGAGGCCCCGCCTCTTAGCCATGTCTGAGCTAAAGGGAATGGGGCCCTAGCAGGTGGGAGAAGTTTGCCTCAGTCGGAGAGGGGCCCAGGACAGCCTGGAAGGGAAGGGGCGCCTAAGATGGGGGGCAGAGCATGCAGAGACTGTCCAACAAGGGGGAGACTGAGAGGAGGGGCGGGAGGGGTGCTCCCGCTGGCTTTCTAAGAGGGACCTGACTGGAAAAGCGCCACACCCCTCCCTTAGCTACCCGGCAGGCAGCCATCAGGGAGTGAGGCCGGCCGGTCCACTGTGGGAGCCTACAGTCGGAAAGCCATCCTGGGTCCAGGATGCTGGCCTGGCCGGGGCGGGCGGGGGGAGTTTGGGTCGGAAAGTGCAGACCATGCTCCGGAGAAGGCTCAGGACTTGTTCTCCGACGGCTGTCCCACCGGCCACAGGCAGAGAGCTGGTGACAGTGACTGGCTGCCCCTGGGACGTCCGGGCATTCATAGGCTGACACTCAGAGACTGCGGTCAGGCCTGGGCAGGAACGGGATGCTGTGAGTGTGGGTAGGAACTTGCTCTGATGCCTCTTCTTTCCCCTGCGCCTCCTTTTCAGGCCTAGCGCCCGAGCCATGGCACTGCCTCGGACACTGGGGAGCTGCAGCTGTACCGGGTCCTGCAGCGGGCCAACCTCCTTTCCTACTATGAGACCTTCATCCAGCAGGGAGGGGACGACGTACAGCAGCTGTGAGGGCAGGGCGAGGAGGAGTTCCTGGAGATCATGGCACTTGTGGGCATGGCCACCAAGCCCCTCCATGTGCGGCGCCTGCAAAAGGCCCTGAGAGAGTGGGCCACCAACCCAGGGCTCTTCAGCCAGCCCGTCCCTGCTGTGCCGGTCTCCAGCATCCCACTCTTCAAGATCTCTGAGACAGCGAGCACCCCAAGGGAGAGCATGAGCAACGGGCATGGCAGCCCTGGGGAAAAGGCGGGCAGTGCCCGCAGTTTTAGCCCCAAGAGCCCCTTGGAACTTGGAGAGAAACTGTCACCATTGCCTGGGGGGCCTGGGGCAGGGGACCCCCTCGGATCTGGCCAGGCAGGAGCACTCGGAGTCTGATGTTGGGGCAGGAGGAGAAGAGGAGGCCGGCTCACCCCCTTCTCCCCCCACCTGCAGCGGGGGAGCTCCTGAGGGGACTGGGGCTGGCGGACTGGCCACTGGTGGAGCTGGGGGTGGTCCCGATCGCCTGGAGCCCGACATGGTGCGCATGGTGGTAGAGAGTGTGGAGAGGATCTTCCGGAGCTTCCCGAGAGGGGATGCTGGGAGAGGTGACATCCCTGCTGAAACTCAACAAAAAGCTGGCTCGGAGCGTGGGCCACATCTTTGAGATGGACGATAGCGACAGTCAGAAGGAGGAGGAGATCCGCAAATACAGCATCATCTATGGCCGTTTTGACTCCAAACGGCGGGAGGGCAACGCAGCTGAGCCTGCATGGAGGTGAGGGGCTCCAGGGGACCAGGACCCCAAGCGCAGATCCCGTCTCCACTACTGCAGTGTCGGCCCCCTTCGGCCCAGGAGGAAGTGAAGGCCACCCGCCCCGTGCATGCCACTGGGGACACCAGAAAGTCGAGCTAGCCTTGGCTCTCCTGGAAGCAGGAGTACCGACCCGTCTGCCTTTCCCAGAAACCTCAGGGTTGGGCCCAGAGGGGGTAGTGGGCGGGTAGAGTGTTTGCTTTGAGTGTAGCCTGCCCAGGTTTGATCATAACGTCCCCGAGAGCCTGTCGGAATAAGCTCTGAGCACTGTCAGGTGTGGCCCCAAATCAAAGGGGATTAAAAACAAAGGCTCAGGTAGTGTCAGCCAAGTAAACCTCTGATGGCGATTTCATTTGAGGGTGAAGGAATGGGGGGGTGGCCAGGGCAAGGCAGCAGAGGGTCAGGCTGCTGACACTCTAGGGGCTCTTTCCACAGCTGACCATCAATGAGGCGGCCGCCCAATTCTGCATGAGGGACAACAACGCTGTTGCTGCGGAGAGTAGAGCTCTTCCTCCCTCTCCCGCCAGGTGGCTCGGAGAGCACCTACCTGTCATCCTTGAAGGGTTCCAGGTGAGACCAGTGTCCCCGGTCCTGCCCATCTTGCCCTGAAGCTGGCTCTGGGCTTCACCTCCAGGGGCCTTTGGGGCTCCTTCCCTCTACTGGCATGGCCCCACCATTAGGCCACGGCAGCTGGTCTATAAAGTTTGGCACCTCCTCCCACTCCACATGTTCTTATCTGTTGCTTACACAGGGCACCCACCTTTGGAGACTTTGAGTCAAAGTCTCCAAGTCTTGTTTGTTCGACTCCAAACAGCACACGTGCCCTCAGTGGGTTCTGTGCCCTGCTCTGCAGTGGCCCCGTCCCAACCTCACCCTCCTTATCCCACTCCATCTTTGCAGGCTCCACCCTGAGGAATTGGGAGGCCCTCCACTGAAGAAACTGAAACAGGAGGTGGGTTTCCCAGATACCTTGAGGACTTGGGGGCAACCCTTCCCAACCCGGCCCCAGCCAAGTCCTGATTTCCCCCACGGGTTATCCACAGGTTGGAGAACAAAGTCACTCTGAAATCCAGCACCCTCCCACAAGTGCTGAGTCCTATGCAGCCCCATACCGCTCCAGCTTGGAGGAGGACAGTGCCAGCCTGTCAGGGGAGAGCCTGGACTGCCACTTGCAGGGTGAGTCTGCCTCAGAGCTGGCTCTACCTCATTGGGGGTGAGAGGGGATGGGCAGAGTGGGAGGGGAGGCGCGGAGTCAGGGCGTTTGCCTGGAAGGGGGCTGGGAGGTCTTGGCTGGCCCCAAGGGGCAAAGGGTTTGGGCCCCCTGGGTCAGGCTGTGTGGTTGAGGGTGGGGGTTCTGGGATTTTGTAGTCCCTTACCTGACCCGTGCCCATGCCCACAGCTGTGGGGTCATGCCCAAGGCTGGCGCCGCCCCCTGCTGACCTGCCGCTGGCATTGCCAGCCCATGGGCTGTGGAGTCGCCACATCCTGCAGCAGACACTGATGGATGAGGGGCTGCGGCTCGCCCGCCTCGTCTCCCACGACCGCGTGGGCGCCTCAGCCCCTGTGTGCCTGCGAAGCCGCCTCTGGCAGGTGAGGCAGCCGGCAGCGCTGTCCCAAAGCAGCCCTTGCCCGAGGCCCTGAGCAAATGCCGCAGTTCTGGTGTCCAGGGGAGGAGGGAGGGTCTAGAGGATGGTTGGGCCGCGGCCATGAGGCTGCCAGAGGGCAGCTCCTCCCAATAGGGACGTGACCCTTAAAAGAACAGGAAGGAGCAGGAGGACAGCACGTGAAGGTGGGCCATCACTATGCTCCTTAGAACTTGCTGGAGGCGGAAGGGTGGAGCAGACTTAAAGAAGTGGAGGAGCCCCAAGGCGGGGTGGGTGCTGTGTGTGTGGCTTGGTGGGGTGGGAGGGAGCAGGCCAGTGGAGGGGCGGGCAGCGGCTGGGCCGAGAGTGACGCAGCAGACAAAGCCACCAACCCTGGCTTGGTATTTTTAAACTGTGTGGGTAGGAAGTGGGGGCGGGACTAGGAGAGGGGCTCTTCTTGGGGGCGGAGCTGGGAGGCCGGCTTCCTGTGTTTTCCCCCTCATTTGGCTTCTAAGAACTTGGGGGAGGCAGTGGCACGGCAGGGTAGGAGGGGCCTGGGAGGGCGCCAGAGTGGGGGCGGCAGAGCAGGGGAGGGGGCGCATAAGGGGGGAGAGGTCAGAGCCAAGCCGCCCCCACAGCTCCTAACTGAACCAGAAATTCCAGCAGCGCGGAGGTGGGAGAGACAGAGAGAGAGAGAGAGAGAGAGAGAGAGAGAGAGAGAGAGAAGAGAGACATACAGAGACAGAACTACACACAGCCAGAAAGGGGGGGGTGCCCCCACCTGGACGGGTGGGCGGCCGGGAGGGAGGAAAGACAGGCGGTGGACAGCAGGCAGGAATTTGGTCAAGCTCATCCTCACTGGCCTCTGCTCCTCACTGCCTGTCTGCAGCCACCCCGACCCCGCATCCATGCCCCTAACCCAGCCCTTCCCTTCCTTGCTGCAGAGTTTGATGAAGGATTGCTGGACCGGTGCCCGGCCCCTGCACCCCATCCAGCGCTGGTGGAAGGTCGGAGGAGCAGCGTGAAGGTGGAGGCGGAGGCCAGCCGGCAGTGAGGGGCGCTGGTGCCGCACACCTGGCACCCTGGACTTGGGCATCCCGATCTCTCTAGATGGACTCGCAGCCCCGGGAGCCTGCCGCCCCTCTCCTGCCTCCCCAACAGCTCCATGGACACAAACTATGGGGCTTCAAGCAATAACGAGCAGGGGCCTGCCAGAGTACGCAAGGAGGGTGCGTGGGTGCCCCTCAGCCTCGTCCAGAGCAAGGGGCAAGAGCTGCCACCAGGGCATTGGGGTTCTCTCCCTTAACCAACACACTCCCACTCTCCAGCCTGAACCAGTGGATGAGCTTTGATACAGTTGGACTTAGTTTGGGCATGGGGGTCAGGGGGTTTCCTGGGAAGGTCCAGCAGCTAAAAATGGACACATACTCCCCAAGAACCGGGCTTGGGAACACTGGACCGGTACCTCCCCTTTCCACCCCCATTTTTGTGCTTCTAGTTTGTCTTTAATTTAACAAGTGCTGCAGTCTGCCTGCCCATCCCCATCTCTGAAATCCTCAGCAACTCTCCTGCCCTCTCTGGGAGGGAGGTGGGATGGGGTCCCCTTCACCGGTCCCCTCTAGAGGCCTGGGTTGGACTCAGGGTCTCCCTCAGCTGGGGCCTGGACCACAGCCCCTCTCTGAGCAGTTAGAGCATCTTTCTTTTCAGATTGTGTACAGTAGATTATTTATTTTGTTATTTTGGAATAAAATTTATTTTATGGCTTAGGATCTATGACCCTCTCCCACAAGAGGAAGGGTGGCATGGGATGGGGCGTGAAGGGCAGCTGGCAGTGGGTGGGCAAACAAGCAGCAGAGGGTAGGGCCCCCTAATACACCGGTGGAGCACACCTGGGCACCAGACCGATGTTCCCCAGGCAAGAGTGGAAGTTCTGAAGCAGGAGGTTGGAGCTCTTTGCAGATGCCACAGCCACCGTGCAAGGCCAGTGGGACAGTCTCCTAGGGCTGACATCCATGCATCAGGCCACCAGCATTCCCACTGGGGTCTTGGGCAGCTCTTGGACACTTCTTGTCAGCCAGGCAACATCAGATCAGTGTTCCTTGTGGCACACAAAACATGGTGTGACATCTCTGGGCTACACACACTTCCGCACAGCTGAGTCTTGGTGCTCCTGCATAGACCCATGCAGAACTGAACACATCCATCTGGTGTACACGGAACTGGGGGCTCTTGGGAATTTGTATATCTGGGCAAAACCTTCATCAGTAACTGTAGAGATCTCTTGGCTCTCCCGAACCCAGTCTCTGAGCTGCTTCCCCGTTCAGGGAGTAGGAGCCAAGCCCATGCATGTATTGTGTCCCCAGTCTCTCGTGCAAATATGCATGAGGCTGCATGCTGAAGCCTGCCATGCCCCAGCCTGTGCCCTAGCCCTGCCCTCTTTGCAGCCCAGTTCTTCCGGGGAGAGTTCTGTGTGTGTGTGTGTGTGTGTGTGTGTGTGTGTGTGTGTGTGTGTGTGAGAGTGCAGGCAAGTGCTTGCACACATGTGTGTGTGTGTGCGCGCCGCAGGCATGCTGGAGCGTGTCTCGCTTTTAGAACCGAATTCCTTTTCCAGGACTGGCAGTGGAAGGGCAGGGATGTGTGGTAGGAAGGAAGGAGGTGGGTAGGCTCCACCGACTGCACACCCTCCGGGTTTCTCCTCCTGACCAAGGAGTTGGTGGGGACGGGACAACAGCCTCCAGGGGCTTCTTGGCCAGAGTGGGGATGGTCCAGATCAGGTCCATGGGGTGTGGGAGCTATCTCACTGGGCTCCCCCTTCCAGCTCATGTTCACCAACTAGGGTTGGCCCTTAGGTCCAGGTGGGACATTGGGATCCCAGACTGAGCATAGGAGGAGGCCTGTAGGATAGCAGGGGCTCCTGACTCTCCTTGCCCCTCCAGCAGCTTGGTGAGGTCCTGATCCGTGGGAGGGAGCAAGGGTGGGAATATGTCTTCCCTGATCCTGCAAGGAAAAGGGGGGAAGCACTGGGGCATAGGCAAGGCTGCTGCAGCTGCTGCTCCCCAAATCACCAGCCCGGGCCACCACTCACCAGGTACCATGAGAGAACCCTGCCACCTGCTGGGTCAGGCAGCTCTCTGCCATGGTCAGCGTCCAGGTGGTCAGTGCTGGGCACGGCATGCTCCTGAGGCTGGCAAGGCAGCAGGCCCCTGCTGGACCAGAGAGATGAGGGGTGGAGTGCAGCATAGAGGCTAGAAATGAGTAGGCAGCAGGAAGGGGTTGGGGGTCAGCACTCACGGGGGATGAGGTGAGTCGAAAGGCATGGTCAGCTGGCTATGCTGGGCCCCACGTGCAGGTGAGTTCTGGAAGCAGGAAAGAGCACTGCTAAGGGAGGGCAAGGCTGGGCCAGGGACAGTGCTGCAGCCAGGAACACTTGAGTGAGGAACAAGACTTTCAGGTTCCTTTTCCAGACTTAGCTGCTCTCTGGCAGCCTAGGCGCAGGCAAGTCATTTCTTTCTACCCCATGAGTGTCAAACAGGTATAAAGGACCAGAGAGAGCTCCGGGGTTGAGTGTATGCTCTGAAGGCCAAAACAGGGCCCCAGGTTTGATCCTTGAATCACTTGGTCACACTGCTAGAAGTGACCCCCAATAGGGGCCAGAGCGATAGCCCAGCGGGTAGGGCGTTTGCCTTGCATGCGCTGGCTCATGCCGGCCGGGTTCGATCCTCGGCATCCCATATGGTCCCCCGAGCACCGCCAGGAGTGATTCCTGAGTGCAGAGCCAGGAGAAACCCCTGAGCATTGCTCGGTGTGGCCCAAAAAGCAAAAAAAAAAAAAAAAAGTGACCCCCAAGAACTTAGAGGGTCCAACCCCCAAGAACTGCTAATTGTGGGGGCCACACCTGACTCTGCTCAGGGGTCACTCCTGGCAGTCTCCAGGCACCATAAGGGGTGCCTGGGACTGAACTCAGGTGAGCTGTGTGCAAGGCAAGATCTTTACTATCCTGCAAGGAATAGCACCAGGACCCCACCAAGCTGCTGGAGGGCACAACTATCTAGCCCTCCAAAATATTTTAAAATGCTAAAACAAAAATGTTGAGGGAGCCAAATCAAGATAGCTCAAAGGACAGAACACATGTTTTGCTTATACGAGGCTGCGTTTGATCTGATTCCTGGCATTCCATGGTGCCTTGGGCAAACACCACCCCCAAGAGTGGCCAAAACGTCCCTAAAATGTGTTAAGGCCAGGCCGCAGTGATAGCACAGCGGGTAGGGCGTTGCCTTGCATGCAGTCAAGCCAGGTTTCATCCTTGGCTTCCCATATGGTTCCCCAAGTAAGTCCAGGAGTCTGCTCCAGTAAAGCCAGGAGTAACTCCCGAGTGCAGAGCCAGAAGTAACCCGTCACATCGCCGGGTGTGACCCCCAAAAAAAAAAATGTGTTGGGCCTATGAAGTGCGTGGGGAAGGATAGAGGTAAAGTAATATTTTGGGGGCCGGAGCGATAGCCCAGTGGGTAGGGCGTTTGCCTTGCACGCGCCGGCTTGTGCCGCCCGGGTTCGATCCCGGCATCCCATATGGTCTCCCGAGCACCGCCAGGAGTGATTCCTGAGTGCAGGGCCAGGAGGAACCCCTGAGCATCGCCGGGGTGTGACCCAAAAAAGCAAAAAAAAAAAAAAAAAAAAAAAAAAAAAGTAATATTTTGGTGGTTTATCTTTATTTTGGGGCTACACCAGAGGTGCTCAGGCTTACTTCTATCACTTGTGGTGGCTAATGGAACCATATGTGGTGCTGTGGATGAAATCCAGGTCGGCCGTGTGCAAGGCAAGCGTCAAACCTACTATACTATTGCTCTAACTCCTGATAAACTCAACTCTTAACAATTTTTTTTCTTTTTGGGTCACACCCGGCAATGCTCAGGGGTTACTCCTGGTGGTGCTCGAGGGACCATATGGGATGCTGGGAATCGAACCCGGTTCGGCCATGTGCAAGGCAAATGCCCTTCCTGCTGGACTATCGCTCCAGCCCCTCTTAATGAATTGTTAATGTTTTTGGTTTTTTGAACCCTGAACTTTGGTAGTCCCAAATCTACCACTGAAATAGCCCCTAGGGTGCTTGGTTTATTTTCTGGAAGAAGGGTGTTTTAGGATCACACCTGGTGGTGCTCGGGGATTACTCCTGGCTCTGTGCTCATGAATCAGTCCTGGAGAGACTCAGGGATCATATGGGTGCTATGATTTGCACAGATAGCCCTGTGCTATCTCTCAGTCCCAAGGAAGCCTGATGATCTTCAGCACTGAAGCTTCAGAGAAGAGAGGAGACGAGGAAAGGGTGGTAATAGCCTGCCGGTCTCGCAGAGGTTTCTCCAACAAATGTGATAGTCTGGCAAGTGGTCTCCCCTCACCCCCAGGTCTTTCACTTACTCTGGGAAGGGCTGCAGTACAGGGACTGGTTCTTCAGGGGCAGCGATTGCTGTATAGGAGAGGGAGTGAGGGTGTGATGGGTACACCGTGGGCCTGGGGAGAGAAAGTAGAACAGAGATGTCAGCTGTGTTCTTGCTGTGCTCCTGTCATGCAGGGGAGGGCATTCCTTCCACGCGAAACCCCCTGCCGGCAGCCCCTGCACAGCGCACCCAGTTCTTGCTGTTCAAGTGTCTTACATGTCTGAGCAGATGCTCACAGAGGAGTTAGGGTTCACCCCATGACCATAAGAGGTTGCTCTGGGAGGCATTTGGGGCTCCGAGGTGGGAGGGAGCTGGTCTCCGCTGCAGGGAGGGAGGCTCTAGTGACTGACCAAGGGCAGAGGCCACCCCCCCCACTCCTCTCAGCTTGTCCTGGCACCACCCCCAACCACCCCCTCCTCACCTCTCCACTGTCATCTTGATGGTGGCTGGGACATAACCCCTGCCATCCTTTCCCAACTGTTCAGCTGTGGAAAGGAGAGGGAGCTGTGTTCAGGGCCAGGGAGGGCAGGGTGGGGGCAGGTGGCAATGGCTGCTAGAGGCAGGACTTAGAAAAGAAGGGGTCAGGGACAACACTCAAGGGGCAGGAAGAGGGGCAGCAGGGAGCAGAGGAGGTGGGCAGCAGGGAGCAGAGGTGGGCAGCAGGGAGCAGAGGAGGTGGGCAGCAGGGAGCAGAGGTGGGCAGCAGGGAGCAGAGGAGGTGGGCAGCAGGGGAGCAGAGGAGGTGGGCAGCAGAGAGCAGAGGTGGGCAGCAGGGGGCAGAGGGGTGGGCAGCAGGGGGCAGAGGAGGTGGGCAGCAGGGAGCAGAGGAGGTGGGCAGCAGGGAGCAGAGGAGGTGGGCAGCAGGGAGCAGAGGTGGGCAGCAGGGGGCAGAGGAGGTGGGCAGCAGGGGGCAGAGGTGGGCAGCAGGGGGCAGAGGAGGTCTGCAGCAGGGAGCAGAGGTGGGCAGCAGGGGGGCAGAGGAGGTGGGCAGCAGGGGGCAGAGGTGGGCAGCAGGGAGCAGAGGAGGTGGGCAGCAGGGAGCAGAGGAGGTGGGCAGCAGGGAGCAGAGGGGGTGGGCAGCAGGGAGCAGAGGTGGGCAGCAGGGAGCAGAGGAGGGTGGGCAGCAGGGGGGCAGAGGAGGTGGGCAGCAGGGGGCAGAGGAGGTGGGCAGCAGGGAGCAGAGGAGGTGGGCAGCAGGGGGCAGAGGAGGTGGGCAGCAGGGAGCAGAGGAGGTGGGCAGCAGGGGGCAGAGGAGGTGGGCAGCAGGGGGGCAGAGGAGGTGGGCAGCAGGGGGCAGAGGAGGTGGGCAGCAGGGGGGCAGAGGTGGGCAGCAGGGAGCAGAGGGGGTGGGCAGCAGGGAGCAGAGGAGGTGGGCAGCAGGGAGCAGAGGAGGTGGGCAGCAGGGGGGCAGAGGAGGTGGGCAGCAGGGGGCAGAGGAGGTGGGCAGCAGGGAGCAGAGGAGGTGGGCAGCAGGGGGCAGAGGAGGTGGGCAGCAGGGAGCAGAGGAGGTGGGCAGCAGGGGGCAGAGGAGGTGGGCAGCAGGGGGCAGAGGAGGTGGGCAGCAGGGGGCAGAGGAGGTGGGCAGCAGGGGGGCAGAGGTGGGCAGCAGGGAGCAGAGGGGGTGGGCAGCAGGGAGTCAGAACCACCAGATTCAGCTCACGCTTATAGTGGCTCGGAAAGCCTCATCCTTGGGTTTGTTGGGGTAGAGGTTTTTGAGCTGAGCAAGATCCCGGATCCGGTCCCCAGTGAGCGAATGGAGAGGTCTTTGGCAGAAAATGGCTGAATATTCTCAATCTGTGAGGAACCTGCGAGAGAAGTGAGGCTCTCAGTCAGACTCTTCTCCTTCCCCACTGCCACCCCAGGTGGGGGTTCTGAGGGAGGGGGCCTCTGGTCTTTATTCTCACGGAGTTCACATGAGAAGGATCCAGATACAGAAAGAAGACATTGGACCCAAGAATAAAACTCAGAGTTGGCATCACAGATGTTTCCTTCCCTGGAGCAATCCCAGAGGACAGAAGCACAGAGCCAGAGGACAGACTGGGGTGGCCTCACCATCCTGACCCCGGATGACATGGGCAATGGTGATGCCACCGATCTCTGAGTCACTGAAGCGAAGGAGGAAGGTTCCATCGGGCTGGTTGAGGAGAAGGTTAGTGACGTACTGTTTGCTGATGAAGCCAATGATCAACCTGGTGAGGAGGAAGGAGAGGATGGGGGTTGAGGGGGCTGTATGGAAAGGGGGCTGAAGATACAGCTGGTCAGGCCTCCTGGGGCAGGAACTCACCGATCCGACCAGTAGCTCCGGAGACAGCGTTTGGTGAGGTCTAGCACACCATCAAACCACTGCCAAAAGGTGAAGCCACGACCCAGCAGGATCTCCTGTTGGGAGGCAAAGAGGTGTGAGCAGGGCTGGGCCAGAACTAGAGCCTGGGTGGACAGGCACTGGGCCGTGACTCCCTCAAGGACCAATCTGAACCTGAGCCCCGTCAATGACAATGGCCAATACTCACTCGCACTACTAGCCAGGCCCTATTCTGAGTCTCTCCTTTACTGGAGCTGATACCATCCTTACAAGCTCAGAGAGGTAGGTGATAGAAGTCTCTCTTCTTCAAGACGGAGGACTATCTTGAAGGAAAAGTATGTGATTTTTTACATAATTGCTCAGGTGTGATGTATCACCCTGCTCCATACAATTGTAATGAGACCTAGAAGTGGGGTACGTAGACTATGCCCCACTACCAAAACATCATCTGGGAATGGGGGGCTTTTCTTTCTATGTTTCAGGGCCATACCTGGCTGTGCTCAGGCTGCTCCTGGCTCTGTGCTTAGGCATTATTCCTGGTGGTGTTTTGGCAAATTATATGCAGGGCTGGGAACTGGAGTCACCACCATGCAAGGCCTTAAGCATTACACCATCTCTTCAGCCCCCATTTTTTCTTTTCAGTCACACCAGTGATGCTCAGGAGCTACTCCTGGCTCTGCACTCAGGAATTACTCCCTGGAAGCGCTCAGAGGACCATATGATGCTAGAGATTAAATCCTGGGTCAGTCACGTGCAATGTAAACATCTCATACCCTCTGTACTATCTCTCTGGCCCAATTTTTTTTTATTTCATGTTTATTTATTTATTTATCTATCTATTTATTTATCTATCTATCTATCTATCTATTTATTTTGCTTTTTTGGGTCACACCCGGCGATGCTCAGGGGTTACTCCTGGCTCTGCACTCAGGAATTACTCCTGGCGGTGCTCAGGGGACCATATGGGATGCCGGGATCGAACCCGGGCCGGCATGGGCCGGCCGTGCAAGGCAAATGCCCTACCCGCTAGGCTATTGCTCCAGCCCCACTCATGTTTATGTTTTGAGCAGGCTACAACACCCAGCAGTACTCAGAGGCTACTCCTTGCTCAGTGCTCCTGGTGGTGCTGGGAGACCATACTGTATCAGGGATCAAACCCAGGCCTTCTGCATGAAAATAAAGAACGTGCTCTGCCCACTGAGCTACCTCTCTGACCTGTCTTTTGTCTCTAAGACAGCAGCACATGGCTGTGTTCACCCAGCTGATCTGGTCTCAACCAAGATAACATGGTCTTTCTTCTTTTTCCTCCCCGCTTTTTTATTTTCCTGAAGCGTCCTGGGGGACCCTCCAGCAATTCTCAGCTAATAGGTCCAATAGATTCTTACAAGGGCCTTATCAGGTCTTGGGGTGTTAGGGATTTTCCATCCCACACTCATCAGTGGTCAGGGGACTCCAGGACTGCACCTCAAATACTAAAGGTGCAGTGCTGCAGAAACAATACCATGCAGTGCTGAGGGTTGAAGTAGGGTCAACCACAGCAAGGCTAGCACTCCTAAGCTATTTCTCTGACTTCTCTCCCCACTCTTGTAATAGACCTAGTACTGAGTCGCTTTTCTTAGGAGGCAGGGGTTGAAAGGATCCGGGCTATACCTATCAGTGCTCAGGAGCTACTCCTGGCTCTGTTTGTTGATTATTATTATTATTATTATTATTGTTTTGCTTTTTGGGTCACATCCATCGATGCCCAGGGGTCACTCTTGGCTCTGCACTCAGGAATTACTCCTGGCAGTGCTCCAGAGACCATATGGGAAGCAAGGGACCGAACCTGGGTTGGCCACATGCAAGGCAAATGCCCTACCCGCTGTGCTATCCTTTGCCCCCACCCCTGGTTCCGTTTTGTGGGGTTTCTCCTGGTGATTCTGGGAGACCACGTGATGCTGGGCATTACATCCTGGCCTCCAGCATGCAAATCCTATAGTCAGCCCTTGAGCATCTCTGTGGCCCGGGGCAGTAAGCTACAGTAGCTGGGAGCAAGAGTCAAACATGAGGAGCCATCCCAGCCACGTCGCTCACTTACAGGGAGGCCTTGAACAAACTACTTAGCCCCTCGGAACATCAGATTCCTGATCTGTGAAGTGGGCATGGTAGTAGTACCTAGCTCACAGGAAAATGGGGAGGGTTAAGCAAGATGATGTACTTGAGGGCTCGGCACAGTGCCTGGCATCAAGTGAGCTGGTAATGCTGCCTGTGTCTCTGAGGTATTTGCATGCCCATTGGTTGCAACAGGAACTATTTTCCCAATGGGTCAAAGTCATTTTGAATCCAAGTTGTGTTTACACACAATCTAAATGAGTCATGCAAGTGATTGGTCAGGAGGAGGGAGGGCCAGAGAGCCAGAGGTTTGCCAGAGAGCACAGCATGTGGGCTGACCCGGAGGCGGAGGCACCTTCCTGCCTGGACCATGATGGAGGTCTTCGTGATGAGGGAAATTGTGAACATCCAAGGGGCCACCCTCGGCCAGAAGGTGGGGAGGTTCCCAAGTAACCTGGGAATGAAGAGCTTGGCCATGGCAGGCTGAAGGGGAGGGGAATGACCTTGTTGAACTGTGACCAGGACACAGAACGGTGCTGGAAGGCCTCTGTGCTGAGACTGTTGTCATTGAAGATCTTCTGGGCCAGAAAGAGGAAGTGGTCCGGAGCAGCCCCCTGGCTGGTCCCCACCTCGGCCATGAACTTGAGGTTCAGAGTTTCACACATCTTCTCCCAGGGCACCCGCTCTGACACCACAAAGGGCACACGGTCCTGAGGGGGCGAGGGAAGGAGAAGGTGCCTCAGCCATCACTCGCCTACTCCCCCACCTGCCTGCCACTCCACCTCAGCAGGCCCCAAGCCAGCTCAGAACGATGATGCTTTGCCACTGTCATTCTGAATGCCACAGGATAGTTGGTCTAAAGAGAGGCGAGGTGAGAAGTCTACAGACAGGTTCATGAGGAGGAATTAAGATCACTCCCACTTGGGCTTGCCTGCCACCTCACTGCACCCCCTATGTTCACGCTCGAGCTGACCCTGTCTTTCCCCTCCGCCACAGGCCACACCATTCCTCACCATCTCCGAGAAGGCATTGTCCCACAAGATAGTGGCCTTGGCATTATTGTCTTGGTTGCCATGGGCGATGACGACGAGGGGCAGAGACAGGGCCTGTGTAGAGGGTCAGAGGGGGTTCTTCTTACAGGGCTTAGGAGTTGCCTCAGGGCCTGGCTCCAAGGATTCAGATAAGTTACTAACCGATAGGACAGAGTTAAAAGTTCACATATAGGAGACTAGAACAATAGTACAGCAGGTAGGGTGCTTGCCTTGCATATGGTTGACCCCCAGGTTCAATCCCTGGCATCCCATATGGTCCCCAAAGATCCCAGACAGGAGCAATCTCTGAGCTCAGAGCCAGTAGTAAGCTCTTAGCACTGCTGGATGTGCACCCCACCAAAGAAAAATTCATGATATTTATCAAATGCTTTCGGAAGCTCCGTTAGGACCTTATAACAGGGTAGTGGTCACTGAGCTTCCAGCCAGCCATGATTCAAACACCAGCTCCAATGCTTTACCATGTTTGACTTGGGCAAATTATTTATTTATTTATTTATTTTTTGGTCACACCCGGCAATGCTCAGGGGTTTCTCCTGGCTCTGCACTCAGGAATTACTCCTGGCGGTGCTTGGGGACCATATGGGATGCCGGGATCGAACCCAGGCCGGCGCAGGCCGGCCGTGCAAGGCAAACGCCCCCCCGCTGGGCTATCTCTCCTGCCCCTTGGGCAAATTATTTAACCTGTGCCTCAGTGTCTTCATGTGAAAAATGAGACTAGCAGGGCCGGAGACACAGCACAGGAGCAAAGGCACTTGCCTTCACATGACTGACCCTGGCTTGGTTCCCTGAGCTTGATTGCCCAGTACCACCAGGAATGACCTCTGAGCACTGCCAAGATGTCCCAAATTTAAATTTAAAAAAAGGAGGCTAGTAATAGAATCTGCCTCATAATGTTTGATCATTTGGTTCTGGGGGCCGCACTTGGCCCCCGAGAAAGCATTAGCACTCCACTCAGGACTTACCCAGGTTCTATGCTGGGGGTCATGTGCCAGTGCCAGGAACTGAACCCAGGTCATGTGCCAGTGCCAGGAACTGAACCCAGGTCATGTGCCAGTGCCAGGAACTGAACCCAGGTCATGTGCCAGTGCCAGGAACTGAACCCAGGTCATGTGCCAGTGCCAGGAACTGAACCCAGGTCATAGCATGAAAGGCAACGTCCAACCTGCCGCACCACCTCTCAGGCCTCTACCTCACAGGGTTTTTGTAAGACTCTGGCCCATATAAAAACAGCGACAATCCAAAAAAAAAAAAAAAAGGTGCTCATTCCCAGGCCCAGCGCTCTGCTCCATGGGTGCTTGTGGAGGAGACCCACACACACCACTGGGAGCCATAGGCAGGGATGAGGACTCAGGATCCCCGTATGTGGCACCCAGGGGGACACAGGACTCCAAGGGAGCAGGTAGCCTATTCACCTGGAGCTGGATGGGGAGTTTGTTGGGGCCCAAGGTGAAGCTGGTGGAGAAGAGCACAGCACATTTCTCCTCAGTCACCGACTCCGTGCCCTTCCGCCACACCGCTTGATCTTCTTCAGAAGCTTCAGGGGAAGGAGAGGGAGAGCAGGGTAAGGACAGCCATGGCTTCTCCTGTGTCCCCAACACCTTGGCAAGTCAAGTCTGTGTAGTCTGGGGGCCGTTACCAGGTTCTTGAAGACGGCAGAGCAGCAGCTCCCGGGGATGCTGTTCTCCAGAGGCACAGTGTTGTTGATGATCTCGCCTGTGCTTTCTCTGCTGGGCGGATGAGAGCATCAGCCAGAGCGGGCCAGGGCTGTCAGGGATGGGGCCTCTGGGGAATGGCACGGATACTGCCCTGAATCTACATCTCTCTCTAGGCTCTGGGGAGAAGGGGAGGAGTGCCTGCTTTGTGTTTCTTTTGTTTTTGTTTGTTTTTCTTTTTTGGGTCACACTCGGCAACGCTCAGGGGTTACTCCTGCAGGGAATCAAACCCGGGTTGGCTGCATGCAAGGCAAATGCTCACCCCGCTGAATTATCACTCCGCCCAGGGATGCCCATTCTGGCCCAATCATGACGCTTCCCAGTGCAGGCTATCCGACTAAGACCCTCCTCCTCCTCCCTCCCCAGGGTCCGTGAGGCCCCACACCCTATGCCTGTCTCCTCCCCACTATCCTTCTCGGTCCTTCAGGGTGCTCTGGCCTCTGTCACCCAACAGGCCTCCTCCAGCCCCAGCTTACGCTCCAGTTCCGGGAGGCCTGGGGCAGGCTGAGCTCCCGCGCCTGCTTCTCAGTCACCATGTCAGCTCTGACCAGGGGAAGCTTAGCCAAGGTTCCCAGGAACCGGAGGCCTAGCAGGAATCGAACCCCCGGCCTGAAATTTGGTCTGAGTCTTCAGAACCTGTGGGGGCTGCTTCTCCACCAGAAAAGAGCTGGGAAGGATGGGGGAAGAGACAAGAGAAGATCATGCTGGAGCCCTCCTGAACCCCCAGCTCTAACCCGCTTCCTTCCTGTAGGTCTGCATCTACACCGTACCTGCTGACGAGGGCCCGCAAGACTCCATCCAGCCTGCTCATCAGTGAGGCCCGGTCTTAGGGTCAAGCTCCCCCACCGGCTGCCCCCAGCTCCTGCTGTAGCTGGGAATAAATGTCCACCAGGCTCTCATACCTGGGGCAGGACAGTGGTCAGCGGGCACAGGATCTGAGTTACCTGCTCCTGCCCAAGTCCCTTCCCCACCCCAAGGAAATGGCAGGGTTGTGTGAGCAGGAGTGGATGAACAGGGGTGTGGCTGAAAGGCTCAGGGTTCCAGGACCCCGCCTGGCTCTGGATGGGTGATTTCTTCTCCGTGCTGAGGTCTCCTGTGGCAACCTAGCAGCTTCTTTTTTTTTGGGTTACATCCGGAAGTGCTCCTGGCTCTGCACTCAGGAATTACTTCTCATGGTGCTCAGGGGACCACATGGGGTGTCGGGAGTGAACCCAGGCTGGCCGTGGGCAGGGCAAACCCACGCTGGCCGTGGGCAGGGCAACCCAGGCTGGCCGTGGGCAGGGCAAAAACACTCCCTGCTGTGTTGTTGCTTCAGCCCACCACACATCTTTGCTGGAGCTCGGGTGCCCAGGTCAGCTGCCAGCACATACTGTACTTTGGCACAAATGGAAAGACCCTCCCTCACCTCCCCTACCTAACTGACCCCATAAAAAGATTTCTCATTCCTCTGGGCACCAAAGTTGAAGAGAAAAGCATGAGCTCCCACACATGCCCCCTCAGCCAGGCCTGCTGGGGCCCCAACTCTGCACAGCAGGTGGCCCTGAGTCTCCCCTGCTCACGGACCTCATGCCTGGCTTCTTCCCTCTCACACCTGTGCACCCCCACCCCCAACAGGACAGCGTCTGCCCAACCTCTCCTGGAGGCGGGGCCAGGCTCTCCTCAAACGGTGCTCCGTTCCCTGCCAGCTGCTGCTGTCGCTTCCAAATGTGGAGCCTCTTCAGCACCAAGGCCTGTGCCACCTCCAGCTCCCGATGGTCTCCTGCAGCAAGGCGGCCAGTTTCTGCGGGCAGGGAGGGTGTGGGCCGGGCCACTCTGCCCAAGGGCAAGCATGCATCCACCCTGACACACCCTCTTCCCCCTCAGGGTACGATTTTGTGAGGGTATGAGTTCCCACCCCTATACACATATAGCTTTGAGGTCCCCTGAAAGGGTCCTGAGCCCCACTTCCATCCCTCAGCCCATGACTCACCTCGCGAGACCCAGTCCCATTGGTGGATCTTTCCCGCACGTGGGGCAGAGACACTGAGGGTGAGGACAGAAATCAGGGGTGCAGAGAGATTTGAGGTTGAGTCAAGGCTAATGTTCATGACCCACTCAATCATCTGAGACCCCCAGAGTCCTCCCAGGGCCCCCAGCCGGCTCCCACCTGGGTCACCCCGGCCTCCTGCTGCAGGTCCTCTCGGAGAAGACGGCTTTCGCCTACGCTGTGCCGCAGCCACTGCAGCGCCGTGTTAAACTTGAGCTCTTCCTGCTTCCAGTGGTAAGACATTGGCAGGTGGTGGAACTGCGGATGTCAGACAGCACCCAAGAAGTGAGACACTTACTTATCTCTCTCCTCTTGCGGTGGTGCTGAGGCTGGAACCCAGAGCCTCACACTGGCAAGGCCAGCCACATCCATGGTGCTCTCCGAGCCTTACCTCCCATGCAGCAGGGGCAGCTGCCCCAGGGTCTGCAGATAAGGAGAAGACATGGCCCTTCTCTGGCCCTCCTCTTCCTTATAACGCTTCTCCCAGAACATGTGCAATTGCTGGCCGGCAGACTCTGGTTCCCATCCCTTGCTTTCTCCCTCCTAGACCCATCCTGCCCTTGGTCCATCCATTGAAGCTTTCTGAACTTGGCTTGGCACCCCCTCGGATCCCAGGAATTTCCTTCCTTGGAACCTCCTTGGGCCCAGAAGGCTGTCCTCTTCCTGAAGATCAAATTCCTTTTTTTTTTTTTTTTTTTGCTTTTTTTGGGTCACACCCGGCAATGCTCAGGGGTTTCTCCAAATTCCTTTTTAATTTCTCTTGGCTCAAGTTAAATTCCCAGGGACATGAGGTAGGGAGTCACAATACCTTTTCCATCACAGCTTTTTTCTCCCCTTGAAGAATTTGTTTGCAAGCGGCCACCAGCTTCAGGGGCTCCCTCTGATATATGCTCTACAGACACAAAGGAGGAGGACAGCATCAGCCTGGCTCTCACCCCCCCCCCCCGTCGCCCCCCACCTTACCACCCTTACTCACATGAGCACTAAGAAGAACATCACTGTAAGACTCCGGAAGTTTTTATTTGCATGTTTTAAAGCTTGCATTTGCATGCTGCCTAACAACTAACTGTGGGAATGCCAGTTTTCTTCCAGTTTGGACACTCACTCCCTGTCAGGGTCCGCTCCACTCACCTCAAGAGTGCTGATGTGTTGCAAGAGAGCACTCCCCTCCCTCTGCTCGCCAGCTGAAGTCTGAAGTTCCTGGACGGTGGCTGAAAGCAGGGCGCTGGCCATGTTGTAGCAGAAGCTGTCCGAGCCTACCAGGAACTCCCTGCAGCAGCAGATCAGGATGCAGCACCTCAGGCCAGGGTCTCCTAGGCACTGCTGAGCCGCCAGCCCAGAGCCAGCAGCTCTGAAACGCCATCCCCACCTCCCCTCCAGCCAGGTTCTCTGAAGCTCTCATCTAGGTCTCCTCAGCCCGTCCATTCCCTTTTTCCATCAGCTATGGGAAAAGCCCTGGTCCCAGTCCTGAGGGCCCGCCCCTTTGGCTTGGCCTCCTAAGAGGGTGAGGTATTTCATGGACCAACATGCATGATGTATGGCCCAGCATCCCTAATAAATCAAAGACCCCCCACTCCCATGGAATAAAAGGTGCCAAGTCCTAAACTGGGGGTGAGGGAAATCTAACAAGAGGGAGGGTGGGGGACGTAGCAATAGTACAATGGGGGAGGATATTTGCCTTGCACACGGTCAACCCGGGTTCAATCCCGGCATCCCATATGGTCCCCTGAGCACCACCAGGAGGAAATCCTGAGTATAGAGCCAGGAGTAACCCCTGAGCATTGCCAGGTGTGACCCAAATAGAAAAAAAAAAGGAAGGTGGGTGAAAGAGGACCCAGCAGGGGACTCACCAGGGCTGGTTCTCCAGCCAGTCGCCCAGTAGATGCCGCATGTGCTGAGGAAAGTCTACATAGAGCCGCTGCAATTTTTCAGGGGGCACCTTGGAAACTAGATCCCACAGAGACATGATCTGGGGTTTGGAGGGTACCTGAAGCAAAGGAACACATATATCGGAGGGGCCTCCAAAAGGTGAGCCCATGGCCCAGGGCAGCAGGGACCATCCCTACCACCTCTCCAAGCCCAGCCATCTCCAATCCAAGGCATTCTGGTCAGTAAGAGAAGTAGCAACCTCCTACACAGGGGTAATGGAATAGAGCAGAACAGCCTACACAGCTAAGGGGCTTGGGGGCAGCAGTGAGCAAAGGGGAAGAGATAAGGCAGGGGTGTGTTACAGCTCGGCTCTGGCTCGGGTTCTGCAGGCAAACAGCCTTCCTCTGTCAATCAGAAAATTTCCATCTATAAAACAGGGATCTTAAGACCAGAGCAATAGTACAGAGGGGAGAGCGTTTGCCTTGCATGTGGACAACCCAGGTTCAATCCCAGGCATCCCATATGGTCCCTCAAATCCCATCAGCAGTGAACCCTAGAGCACAATCAGATGTGTCCCCCAAAAGAAGAATAATTTCATTATTAAGCACCTACCACATATGAGGCATTACACCAAATGCATTGCTTCATTAGTGCCTTCTCCACACACACACACACACACACACACACACACAGTACATTCCCTTTCATAGATACAGACACAAGGCTGCCTTCTAACTTGGCAAGACTACCCTGAACGTGGGTTCAGAAATCAGGCTTGAGCCCAGTGATAGCACAGCACATACAGCACTTGTTCAGTTCAGTGCAGTCCCAGGTCCTCGCCCCTGGAACCCCAAGAACTGCCAGGAGTGATCCCTGAGCACGCATTGGGTGTGGCCCCAAAACAATGAAAGAAAGGTATCAGGCTTTGGATCCAAGTGGGAATTAACCATCACAGTACTGTTAGGATCCCTGCCAAATACAAAATCCTGTCCCCCCAAGAGGAGAACCATGGGGAAGAGCTGAGGAGGAAATGGAGCAACGGGGAAAGTAGAGCAAACCCAGGAAAAGGTGAGAGATTGGGGGAAAGGTGAGGTTCTCGTGCCTGGGGTGAAGAATCCTAAAACTGGGAGTCAAACCCAAAGGGCTAAAGGGTGGAGGAAAAAGTTTTCCCTAGAGGTCAGCACCCTCTGCACCTGCTTGGGTCCTGTCAGAGCCTTTCTCCACCCTCTCTCACGGCGTGGGGCCCCTTTGGGTCTGTGTTTCAAATTCAGTAAGGATCCATTCATCTCTTCCGCACCTGGTCCTCTGGTGCTTTGCAGACTTTTGGCTCTTTGAGGACAGAGGCGCTCCCTAAGGTTTAGGCAGCGCCGGTGTCCTCTATATGGGGCGGAAGGGGAGGGGGGGCCCTCAGCTTCCCAAATCCCCTGCCACACCGCGTCCCCAAATAGCTGAAAACCACATTTGCCCGCACCTGCCCCCACCCAATTGATGGCTTGGGCCCCAAGGGCGGGAATTCTCCTCCCAAGAACCCCCAGAAGAGGGGCAGAGGGGGAGGACCACCCGCGAGGGGCGGGGCCAGTTCCTCCCTGCTAGGGGAAGGTCTGCCTGATGCCCAGTATCCTTCCGGACCCGCTCAGCTGCGTGGTCCCCAGCCCCGGAGTCCCAGCGCCTGCCTGTGACCGCAGAAGCAAAGGGTCAAAAGTCAGCAGAGCCTCCCGGGTTGCCCAACGCAGTGTGGACGCGGAGAGATGAGGGAGGCGGAACCCGTTCAGCACGAGGAGGGTTAACCCCGCGTCCGGGAAATCTCGGCGTCTGCAGCGGCCAAGCAGCGGGGCAGTTGAGGGGGAAATTCCCCCTCATCTAGAGCACCATGAGGTCTGCATCCGGAGGGCTCGCTCACTCCCAGCCGCACCCTTGGACGGGAACCTTTCTGGGGGCAGCGCATGGCGGCTCCTAAAGAATCCATGGCTCTCAGGCGTCAGCTTTTCAGGGAGGTGGCCACTTCCCCTCAAAACATGCCCCCACCCTCCACCATCACCACCAGAGGGCAGAGGCTTTGCCCTCCTGGCCTTGCCCTGGTTCCTTGAAGGGCGGGGGCGGGGGTGTGGAAAAAGTGACCCGTGAGGGAGGGGGGCGGGGTGCGTGTGTCTGTACCCACCCCGGTCTCCCTCGGGGCTGGAAACTGCCAAAACCTAGCGCCACCAGCTACCACGGCGGGCTGAACCTAGTCCTGGCGGCCGGCCGCCCGTCCCGGGGAGGTTCCTGAGCGCCTCCCCGCGCCCCACCCGTCTCTCATCCACCTCCCCGCTCCCCACCGCGCCCGAGCCCCCTCCTCCCTCCGCGGAGACACCCCCTCACCTGGCTACCGGGGACTGTCTTCTCCCCGCTCAGCGGGCACTGCCGGACCCCATGGGGCTGCTGCTCTGTCCAGCGCGCTCAGGGACAGGCCTGCTCGCAACCCTCTCCGCCACCGCCACCAACCGAACCAAACAAGCGCAGCGGGACGGACAGGCACACTCGCCCCGAGTCCCCCCGTCCTCCCTCTCCGGAGTAAGCTGTGGCTGCCCCAGTCCCTCTGTTTCCGGCTTCTCCGTCGACCCAGGTCCCTCCCTGGAGCTCTGACGACACAGAGAAGAGAAAGTGGGCTGGAGGAGGAAGAGGAAGAAAGTGGGGCGATCTGCGTGTGGCTCCAGCCAGGGTGGGGGGGAGGACGGCTGGTGAGAAGCCCCAGCCGGGGGAGGATGGCGCAGTGGGGGGGCGGGGTGTCCCTGCCCGCCAGGCTGGACGGAGGCTGGGGCCCACTTGCTCTTTCCTGCTCGGAAAACATCCGACTTTGCGGCCCAGAGTCGCCTAACGTTAAGCAGACGCACGTCGCCCCGACTGCTTCTCCTATGCTCAAAACTTTTGCCGGGACTCGTTCTGGGTTTGGGTTCGGGACGAACTCCCGGGGGCGCCGCGGGCCCCGAGAAGCAAGTCCCAGTGGGCTCTGCGCTCCCGCCAGCGGAGGCCCCCGGGCGCACCCCGGGGCGCGAGAGCGGGCGGACTCAAGGCCCCCTTCCTAGCAGCGGGAACGCCCTGGAAGGCCGCGTGACCGCCGACCCGAGCCTGGGGGGAGGGGACCCTGAAGCAGCGGATTTTGGAAGAGTCCGGGAAGTCCGGAGGACCGAACCCCTCCCTGCCCGCCCGCCCGCACTGGGCAGACCCGGGTGAGAGGCGGGACGGGCTGGAGCCGCTGCCTGAGAGCTCCCCGGGGACGCGGTTGGCTGAGTCTGTGCGCGCTGCCCCGGCAGAGTTCCTGTTAGCTTCTGGGGTAAACACGGAGACACACCCAGACGTCAACACACAAGCACGTCTTCTCTGGTCACACACACGCGCGGCCGCACTGACATGCGTGCAGACTCACGCCCAGACATGTCAGAACGCGGCCGCGCGCAACGACCTGCCCGGCTGAGTCACCCTCGCTTGGGGCGAAGGGCTGCCCCAGCACTTCTGCCGGCGAAGGCGCAGCAGGGGGCCTAGGGACGCCGACTTCCCCAGACCCGAGTTCAGAGACCCGCTGTGCGCCTAGAGAGGTGGGTGGGAAGGAGGTGGGTGTTCCCCACTGCTCTCCCCAAACTGGGCAGGGCTGAGGGGGCCTCCGCTGGGCCTCTGCTGCCCCCTGTCTTCTGAACTGATCGCCAGAATCCGACTCTCGCCCCTTTCTCTGTGGATGGCAGCGTGTGTACCCCTGTTTGAGCGCGTGTGCGTGCACGTGTGCGTGCACGTGTGCGTATGGGCGTGCATGCATGTGTGCTAACATTTGTGTGTGCATGCGTGTGGGTGTATTGCGCGCATGCAAGTGTGTGCGTATCTGTGTGTGTGCATATGTACCACTGCGTGCGTGCATACGTGTGTCTGTGCGCATGCATGCGCCCGCACGTGTGTATGTGTGCGTCTTTCCCACCCAGCAGCAGAGGGTAGCAGATAAAAACTTTTCCTGTTTGATACAAATCCTGCCGGTGATGCTGCTCACTGTCCAGATTTTTTTTCTTTTTCTTTTTGAAAGAAAAAAAAGACACCCAGCGACACTCCCCGGCTCTGCACTCAGGAATTACTCCTGGTGGTGCTCAGGGGACCATCTGGGAGACAGGGATTGAACCCGGGTCGGTCATGTGCAAGGCAAATGTCCTACCTGCTGTGCTATCGCTCTGGCCCTCCTGTCCCAATTCTGGACTGTCAAATCTTTGTGTTTTCTCCTTGTTATTTGAAAACCAGACTCCTAAGAGGACAATGTGAAAGTGAAGTGGAATCACACATTAGAAGGTTTAGAGAAATACCTGGTACAATAAAACTTAAGGAAGGACCAGTATGACGATAATAGTTGGAAATGATCACTCTGGACAAGAACTGAGTGTTGAAAGTAGGTAAAGGGATATACATGTTGGCCTTTCAGTATCTGTATTGCAAACGATAATCCCCAAAAGGGGGAGAGAGAGAGAGAGAGAGAGAGAGAGAGAGAGAGAGAGAGAGAGAGTGCCTGCCATAGAGGCAGGGGGGTGTCAGGAGGGAGACTGGTGATGGGAAATGTGGTCTGGTGGAGGGACGGGTGCTCAATCATGAACAGCTTTATAACTACGTAGCTCACTGTGACACAATTACAAAAATAATAAAAGTTAGGCACTATGTTTTGGCAGTGCTCAGTGGACATACCCAGCAATGCTCAGGGGCTACTCACAGCTCTAAGGACATTGTGCCAGAGGTGGAACCTCAGCTACCCAGACACAAAGCACATGCAGCCATTTTGCGCTTTCCCTCTGCCTGCCCATGTGCCCCTCTGCTACTGACGGCGGTGGAAGGCTACCCCAAGCTCTGCTCTCGGCAGGAGGAAGGAAAAGAATGAGCACAGGCTTCAACTTTGGCTGTCGGTGGGTAGGAGTGAGGGTGAGGAGTAGGTGCTGCTGGGAAATCATGCTTACTGTCATCCTGTTTGCTGTTTCTAATGTGAATACTGAGATGGGATGGAAAGAATTCAGAAGTTATTTACTTTTATTTCCAATTTTTTCATTTTTGGCATTCCCAACCATGCTCAGGAATCACTCCTGGTGGGCTCTGGGAACCATATGGGGTGCCAGAGATCGAACCTGGGTCAGCAAGGTATAAGGCAAGCATCTTACCCACTGTACTATCTCTTCAGTCCCAATTTTATTAATTAGTTAATACACTTTTTATTTTTGGGGTCACTAGGTTACTCCTAGATCTGCACTCAGGAATTACTCCTGGCAATGCTCCGGGGACCATATGGGATGCCGGGATTAAACCCAGGTTGGCTGTGTGTAAGGCAAATGCCCCCTGCTACACTATTGCTCCAGCCCCTCCACTAGGTTTAGAACAAAGTTGAAGATTCAAACAGCTGGAATATGAGGCCCAGAGTGTGATCCCCAGCACCGTCTACACACCGCCCCTCCCTTCACCCAGGCTCGCCCTTTAAGCCCGAGGTGGGGCACAGAGAGAAAACTCAAGAGTGGGAGGGCATACCTGCAGCCTGGGGTCTGGAGTTCCATTTGCAACATTCATGGCCCCTGAGCACTGCAAGGGCCAAGCACTGATGCTTAGGGCCAGACTGAGTAGCTTTTTTGTTTGTTTGTTTGTTTGCTTGTTTTTCTTTTTTGGGTCACACCCGGCAATGCTCAGAGGTTTCTCCTGGCTCTGCACTCAGGAATTCCTCCTGGCGGTGCTCGGGGACCATATGGGGATGCTGGGGATCGAACCTGGGCCGGCACAGGCCTGCTGGGCGGTAAGGCAAACGCCCCTACCCGCCCGGCCCTCAGACTGAGTAGTTTTTCTGAGAATGGCCCTGGGCTAGAGTACTGCTAAATTAATAATAAAGGAAACGGTCTAGAGAAGGGCCCAGAGGGACAGCACTATGGCTTCCAATGCCTACCTGACAAATGTTTGGTCAGGAGTTCAAATTCCTGGTGTCACATGGCTCCAAGAGCAATCCTGACCTCTCTGCTGGCTGAGTGTGGCAGCTCTGTTGTGTGCAGTCCCAGGGTCCCAGCCACTCCACAGCCAGACGCGTGCAAACCCCATAAGAGGGGTGACTCCCAGCACGTACCACCACTGAAAGATGTGCAAATGCCACAGCTAGGCTATGAGAGTTTGTGTGTGAGCCTCTAGCAAACCCTGGGAGGATCCCAGCCATAGCCTGTGTGCCTCTGCTGAGGGCAGCTCCCTGCAAACTGTCTGCAAGTGCCACGATAAAGACAGTGCGAGCCTCAGTGAAGACTACCACCTAGTGACCTGCCCAGTGAGCACCCCAGCTAAATGTCTGAGCACTCCAGACAGGTATGTGTGCTGCCCTTAATCACTGCAAATGACAGCAACAACAGTATAGTGCAGCAGATAGGGTGCTTGCTGCGCACAACATGTAACTGACTGAGTTCAATCCTCAGAACCCCATAAAGTCCCCTGAACCCACCAAGGGAGTTATCCCTAAGCAAAGAACCAAGAATAAGCCCAGGTGTGACCTAACTCCCCCCAATCAAAGGTCCATACATTTTATCCTATAACAATTTGATGTGGGTCCGGGGAGATAGGGCATCCAGAGAGCCCATGTTTGGTTCCTGGCACAATATGGTCCCTTGAACACCATTGTGGTGGCTGTGGTGGTACTATTGGACGTGCCTGAGAGAACCAGGCTGAACATCATGCAGGAATGAGCAATGCGTGGGAGAGCTCCATCACAAAAAGGTTCTGAAGCCAGAGATAGTTAAGGCACTCGCCTTGCACACGGTCACAGAGGCTGTGACCCTGGTTCAAATCTCCAGCACTGGCATATGGTCTCCTGAGCACATAGCCACGAATAGCCTCTGAGCACTGCAGGGTGTGGCCCAAAACAAAACAAAAATAATTTTGTGTGATAGAACTCTTTATTTATTTGTTTATTTATTTATTTAGTTAGTTTGTTTAGCTTTTGGGGACACCCAGGATGCTCAGGGGTTACTCTTGACTCTGCACTCAGGAATGAATTACTCCTAGTGGTGCTCAGGGGGACCATATGGGATGCCGAGGATCGAACTCTGGTCAGTCGCATGCAAGGCAAATGTCTTACCCACTGTACTATTGCCCTCTTTATTTGTTTTTTAATTTTTTTCTTTTTGGGTCACACCCTGAGAACCTTAGGGGTTACTCCTGGTCTGCACTAAGGAATTACTCCTGGTGGTACTCGGGACCATATGGGATGCCAGGGATCAAACCTAGATTGGCCACGTGCAAGAAAAACATCCTATGCGCTGTACTAGTTAGTGTTCCGGCCCTGTGACATAACTCCTTTAGTCAGAGTGGTAGCTACATATGGACATTTTTTAAAATTTTTTTTTTTTTTTTGCTTTTTTTGGGTCACACCCGGCGACGCCAGGGAGCTACTCCTGGCTCTGCACTCAGGAATTACTCCTGGCGGTGCTGGGGGGACCATGTGGGATGCCGGGGATCGAACCCAGGCCGGCACAGGCCGGCCGCGGCAAGGCAAACGCCCCTACCTGCTGGGCTATCGCCCGGCCCTTAAAATTTTTATTATACCACCATGAGAACAACATTACAAAGATGTTCATAATTGGGTCTCAGTCATATATTGTTCCAGCACCCATCCCTTCACCAGTGTCCCATGGAAATTTTATTTTCATTATAAATTTATTTCCGTGGGGCCGGAGTGGTAGCCCAGTGGGTAGGGCGCTTGCTTTGTACGCAGCCAGCCTGTGCTGGCCTGGGTTTGATCCCTGGCATCCCATATGGTCCCCTCGAGCACCGCCAGGAGTAATTCCTGAGTGCAGAGCCAGGAGTAACCCCTGAGCATCGCTGGGTGTGGCCCCAAAAAGCAAAAAAGAAAAAAAAAAGAAATTTATTTCTGAGCTAGAGAGATAGTAAAAGGCTTAAGTCACTTTCCTTGCATGTGACCCGTCCTGGTTCAGTCCCCAGCACCACGGGTGGTCCCCTGAGCACCACCATGAGTGCTCCAGAGCACTGCCCAGTGTGGCCCAAACACCCCATTCCTGCCCCACCCCATAAATTCAACTCTTCAATGTACCAATTGCATTTTAAAGACTCAAAGTCTGGACCAGAGTGATAGCACAGCGGGTAGGGCGTTTGTCTTGCATGTGGACTAGCTGGGTCTGATCCCCGGCATTCCATATGGTTCCCCTAGCACCGCCAGGAAACTCAAAACACATGTGAGTAACAAACATGGCCCATTTTTCACCATCACAGAGAGGTCAACTGCATGGTGCTGAGAGCCATGTTCTTACAACTCAGGAAACTGCAGTGTGAAGAGGTCAGTCTTCTGCCCAAGGTCAAAGAGCCGGCAGTGTGAAAGCCGGATGCGGCTGCAGTACAGGAACCAGAATTTGCGTCTGCCACGGAGGCTGCCTTTGACAGTGCTCCACATCTTCCCAGGGCAAGGGCAATTGTCTACCTTTTTAGAGGCTGAGGAATGTGGACAGCGACTGAGGCAAGGAGGCGGCGGTGCCGGCTCAGCAGCGAGTCTCTCTCTGGCAAACACAAGGTTTTGGGCAGACGCTCCCCTGCCAGACATTCAGGCCGTGGATCTAATTGGTTTAGTCAATCATGGTGTTATCACTCCTCTGGCCAACAACCCAGTCCTGGCCAGCAGGCCAGAGGAATTTAGGGGCTCTTGGGAAAGCTTTTATTCCTCTTCAATGCCAAGTCTACATGTGAGAGCTAGAAAAGGTACAAACGTGTTGCAACTGTGAGAAGCTTTGCCATCAATGCTGAGGCTAGAGGAGCAGGTGAAGAAGCAAAAAAAAAACTTTTTTGAGGGTTTTTATTTTTTTTGCTTTTTTGGGGTCACACCCGGCAATGCTCAGGGGTTCCTCCTGGCTCTGCACTCAGGAATTACTCCTGGCGGTGCTCGGGGACCATACGGGATGCTGGGGATCAAATCTGGGCGGGCATGGGCCAGCCGCGTGCAAGGCAAACGCCCTACCGGCTGGGCTATCGCTCCGGCCCCTATTCCTGGAGGTGCTTGTAGGACCACATGAATGCCAGGGATCAAACCCAGGTCAGCTATGTGCAAGGCAAGAACCCTACTCGCTGCACTCTCTCTAGCTCTAAGGCAGAAAACTCTTGATCAATCCATTTGTTTGGAATCTAGTCTAGAACCCTTCAGTGTTCAATCCACTATAATTTTTTTTAATTTTTTGGGTCACACTGATGATGCTCAGGATTTAATCCTGGTTCTACACTCAGGAATTACTCCTGGAGGTGCTTGGGGATTGAACATATAGGATGTTGGGGATTGAACCTGGGCAAGCGCCCCTACCTGCTGTGCTATCTTTCCAGCTCGTATTCAATCCACTTTAATTGGGTTCTCTGTTTCTTCTCCTAGATACATCCCTGACCGAGATCTTGCTAGAATCATATTGAATTTAGGAGACATCCCTCAGGCTAACTGTGTGTGCTCCTAACACCTCTGGTCTTGAGGACTATTTTTTGTTTGTTTGTTTTTTTTTTTTTTTTGGGTCACACCTGGCAATGCTCAGGGGTTTCTCCTGGCTCTGCACTCAGGAGCCACTCCTGACAGTGCTCGGGGACCATATGGGATGCCGGGGATCGAATCCAGGCCGGCACAGGCCAGCCGCATGCAAGGCAAATGCCCTACCCGCTGGGCTATCGCTCCGCCCCGTCAGGTCTTTTTCATGAGCATGTTTTAACTTCTCTTAAATAAATAACTGG